>NIPM01000714.1:0-54693 GCA_002738285.1 Holacanthella duospinosa
TCTTTGTGTATTATTCCCGAACTGTGGCCTAGAATTACTCCAAATTTGATAAATACACGTTGTTCTTTATCAGCTATTGAATTTTTCAATTTTTGAAATTTATCCATTATAGTAATTTAAACAAATATGCTTTAAAAATAAAACTGAAGTAATCGAAAATATTACAATAAATCTTGGCACTAGATATTAATTTGCATATTTATTAATTAAAATTCGCTTACCTTTTTGCGTAAAACGGCGTAATAGAAAGGCGGAATCTATAAAAAACATATAAGCGACGATGACTGAGGGATTTTGGTTCCTTATTTTAATTGTTTAAAAAATGTTTATTTCATAAAAATGGTTCTTTAATGTCAATCTCATGAGGTACAGTGACTCACAAAAATGGCCAAATGTTTTTAAATATTTCCATTTATAGTTAATTATTAAAAAAATATATTAAATATTGAAAAAACCCATTAAATTTATATAAAATTGGCTGTCTAAGTTTTCTAAAAATCAAGTTTATAAATTTTCAATTTAAATATCAAGTTAAATGATTGCAATAAAAGGATCGTCACTTATTTGGCCATTTTTGAGGCCAATCTTGTCAATAATTAGACAAACCACATTTACTATCTAAAATAGCTTGAATGCGATTAGGCATAGAATTTATGAGTCTTTTACACTCATTAGCACCGAATTTTTCTCATTCCAATTTAATCCGGTCCCAAAGTTCTAACATGCCTGAGGGTGCTCTATCATATTTTTTAAGCCAGACTTTAAGCTAAGTCCATAAATGTTCGACCGGATTAAGATCCGGAGATTGAGCAGGGAAATTTAACACTTCAAAATTTTGAAGTTTCAGCCATTCCTGTACTAGTTTGGCTGTATGTTTTGGTAATTGTCGTGCTGGAAAATGACTTGGTTTTCAATCAAATAATAATGCTTAATAGTTTCTTGTAATTCCTTCATTAAAATATCTCTATATTTCTCTTTTACAAGTTTTCCGTCTACTTTTTTGAGAAACCCAAGGCCATTAATTGTCATAAAACTCCAAATCATAACAGATCCTCCCCCATGCTTAACCTTTTGATTTACAGTTCTTGACTCCATCTGTTTGATGTCCCTTTTTCAGCACCAAGATTTGCCATCAGAACAAAACCTATTAATCTTAGTTTCTTCCGATCATATTACACGTTTCCAGTCGGAGATTATCCAGCTTTCATGTAGTTTAGCAAAGTCGTATCTTTCTTTGATATTTTTCTTGCTAATCAAAGATTTTTTAATCTTTTCTGATGCTTCTAAATCGGATTCTTTAAGTGCACATCTTACTGTCTTATTACTAACAGATACGTTTAAACTTGACTTTATAAGTTTATTCGCTTCTACAGCTGTTTCTAGAGATCTGGAGGTAACTGCATTAACAAGAAATCTCTTGTTTTGAGATGATAATTTTTTTGGACGACCTGGCTTGTTGAGTTCAACATAGGGTCTGTATTTCTTACGAATATTCTGTATAGTTGACCGACTTGCAAGTTTAGTAAGAGCAATAACTCTATCACTCTTTCCATTATCAATATGTGTTAATATAGCGTCTTTATTAGCATCAGATATTTGTTTCATTAGCTTTAATTTAAGTAATAAATCAAGAATAAGCTACTTTAAATATATGTTTTACTTTGAACCAAATAGTAATGTATTTAAACAAGTATTTTAAAGTAATCATCCAAATCCGGATTAAACGCACAAAAATGACCAAATAAGTAACGATCCTTTTGTTGCAATCATTTAACTTGATATTTAAATTGAAAATTTATAAACTTAATTTTTAGAAAACTTAGACTGCCAGGTTTATATAAAATTAATGGTTTTTTAATATTTAGCATGTTTTTTTAACAATTAACTGTAAATGGAAATATTTAAAAACATTTGGCCATTTTTGTAAGTAACTGTATATGGGAGTTATTTTTGTTTAGAACAGTTTTTAAAACCGGAAGTTAAATTTATAACCCCATTTAAGATGAAAATAATGCAATGCAAAATTCATTTAAAATTGGTTGAATTAAGACTGATATTTTGATCATTAATCTCCTGTTTAAGGTCACTAAACAAAGAATTACCTATTTTTGGATCAAATTACGGCTGTAATCGAATTAAAAATTGAAAATAACTTAATATTTCGTTTTAATTATCATAAACTCAATACTAAAAAACAAAAACAGATAAAATAAAATCATAAAAAAGCAAATTTGTTTGATTTAATTTTTAGATTTAAATACTGTTTCTGTTGTTTGTTACAGACTTTCGACTTTTCGCCATAATTTAATTAATCTGAGTTATTGATAAACTCAAAGTCGATAAATTTCATTTAGGGCTATTTTTTGATCAAGTTTTTCAAAATTATTGAAAAATTAACATAAGAAATTTAAAAATAAATAAAAGAATCACTTTAATTTATATAAAAAGATTTATAAAATTCATGTTTTAACCAATAGCTTTACGAGTAATTAAGGCATAATACCCCTGGGAGAAATCCAATATTCTCGAAAATTTCAAAGAAAAATCTCAACTCGACTTCATAAATTCCTCTGAAACGTACTCTCCTGAGTATATTTTTTCAGGGGAAATAGTTCCTGACGCCACTTTTTTTCTTGGTCAATCTTCAAACGACGCGTCCACCAGCGGATTTATGAATTCTCAAATTTTCCAAGTTTTTTCAACCAATTTCTCGGACTTTGCTCGGAAACTAAAGCTTTGAAGTTTCCACACCCCACCTAACAATTTTTTTGATTAGATCACGGTGAGCGATACCAACCGAGGTCGACAAGGTAATCACATTACTGGGAGAAGTATAGCAGTCCCCAGTCAACGCTATACTCCTTGGATTACCCACCTTCCCACATTTAGGTTTTGAGCACCACCCTTTTACCCATGATCTTTAATTGAGAGGAGGAAACCGCCCAATCATTATCTGGTTTCAGTTTATGGGCGTATTTTTTTCTCTCCTCTCTCTGGAGCGGACCATCTTATGCCCCAAACTACGATGGTTTGACCTCTGGAATGTAGATACCAAATTTCCATAAATGGTACCTGAGTCTGTGTAGAGGGACATGTATTGCTTAGCATCCTTTATGCGGAGCCTTTGTACCAGGTCCTCTCTACCAGGGTCCTCGTAAATCTCAAAGTAGGCATCGGTGTCGACCTCTAAGAAAAACTCCCAGAAACAGTAAGTCACAAGGTATATAGAATCCATATGATTCTTTCTTTCGAATTCGTCGAAGGATTTCTGCAGAAGTCCGATGTGTCCGTCTATATCTGACTTTCCGTGATATTCTGCAAAAAAATTCAGGGAGGTGAAGTACACTGTCCGTCAAAAGTGATTCAGTGTTGGGAAATTCGAACTTAAATTGTAATTCATAAATGAGTAAGATTTCGAGCAAGCTAATACTCATATTATAGATAGATACAACCTTTTTCTATAACGTTCCAAATATTATAGATATTTTTAAAATATTGATAGAGATATCATTGCTCAAAGTTGAAAGTAGGTGATTCAGTGTTTTGACGAATTTTTTAAAAAATGAAAAATCAATAGATTGTGTGCCCGCCCTTGGTTCTTCTGATCTGTTCGAGTCTTCTAGACATTGACCTAACAAGCTTAAGATATACTTCAGCTGAAATATTGTTCCATATATATTGAATTCTCTCCCAAAGTTCATCATAGTCTTTACATGGTGGTCGAATTTTTAGCTCTCTTTTCATATGATCCCATAGATGCTCAATTGGGTTAAGGTAAGAAGATTGTGCAGGCCATTTCATTACCTTTATTTCGTTTCTTTTGAACTATTTTTTTATACTTGAAGCGGTATGAGAGGACGCATTGTCATTTTGAAAGACAATTTTAAATTTGTCCAAGCCATACAAGTCAATTGTATACATCAGTTCGTCATTCAGAATACTCTCATATATCTCAGCATTAACACTGCCATCAATTCTACAAATATACCCAACACCTGATAAAATCATACATCCCCAAACCATAATTGATCCACCACCGAGTTTTTTTGTTTGAGTAATATTATGATCTCTGAGTGGTTCCCTGATTTTTCTGAAAGTTCTACCACGTCCATCAAATCCCTCTAGATTTACTTTAGTCTCATCTGATCATATTACCATATCCTAGTCCTTATTTTCCCAATTTCTGTGTTTTTTTCAAATTCTGATCTTACTCGACGATGAGATTTTTTTAATTTTGAGCATTTCTTTTTGTATCTAGATACGATGTTGCTACGTTTTAATGTGCTTAGTATAGTACTCGAAGAGGCGGATATTACTGCATAGGTCTTGAGATCTCGCTGTGTTTCTGTAAGGTGGAGAATTTACCAGTTGTTGCTGATCTTCCAATATAGTTTTCATCATACTTATCTAAGACCCGGGACGACCTATTATAGGCTCTAGAGTATTTTTTCAACTCTATTTATTACTTTGGACACTGTTGCTTGTGAAACCCCAACAATTTCTGCTATTTTTCTTGAAGATTTTCCATTTAAAGCAAGTTCATTAATTCTTGTTTCAATTTTCTTCTTATACCAAATAAGCCTTAATACCTTCTGCTAAGGATTTGAAATAAAAATGAACAATTTTGCGGTATTTTAGAATGTTCTAGAATGAAAATTTTGTAAATTTATAAAATTCGACAAAACACTTAATCACCTACTTTCAACTTTGAGCAATCATAACTCTATCAATATTTAAAAGATATCTATAGTATTTGGATATGTTATAGAAAAAGGCTTTATCTATCTACCATATGAGTATTGGCTTGCTTGAAGTCTTACTCATTCATGAATTACCATTTAAGTTCGAATTTTCCAAACACTGAATCACTTTTGACGGGCAGTGTAATTCTTAGTAGGTAGCTCCAAGAGTATATAACTCCTTAATTCCTCGGATCTAAAATGGCCTTCATTATCTGACCAGAAATGTATTTTAGAGAAACTTCTCATCTTTGCCACCTCCAGTTTCCTGAGGCAGCTCTTGATATAGTGGGAATCATTTTAGTAACTTCTGAGAGGTAGTTATAGTAGCTCCTCTTTATTTCTCCCATCACTTTATAGATGACACAGAAGCCGAGACAAGATATAGAAGATTTGTTGTAGTATGCTTGGGATATTTCCACAGATCTTGAGGTTCTGTTTGAAATCCATGACTACCACGCACTCATCATGCTCCAAGTTCTCTAGTCTTTTTCTAAAGTAGCCTTTTTGATCTTTATTTAACTCAGCATGGGGTTTGTAGAACTTTACTCTTTTGTATTGAGAACTTTCACCTAGCCTCCTTTCAAGTTTCTTACCATTTACGCAGATATCACACATATCCGTCTTCTTTTTAAAATATTTGAAGTATTTTGGGCATAAATTGTAGTATTTAGACAAGCTTAGGTTAATTTCTGGGTTTTCGGTCATTATTTTCTTATAAATATGTAGTTTAGATTATTGGAGATTTAATGCAGGCTGATTTCTATGTAGTTTGCATGTTATCTCAGAATATTTGGTCAATATTCATTAATTAACTTTTTTATATCTTCACCTTTTTGTTTTTTAGATTCTGGTTGATAAATTCCCTATTTTCTATTTCATCATCTCCTCTTTTCCTTTTTGCATTCTTGTACATAGTGTTTGAGAAAGTAAAACCACTTTTTCTCAGATCCTTTTTCGATATTTCGCCAGCAACTATCGATAAAACTGCATATCTTTCGTTTTTTGGTGTTTTGTTGAATAATTTTAATATATTCTTAACTAATTTTTGGAGTATTGTTGGTGATTCTTCAATATTAATGTTTTGGTTATCATACGGTAAACATCTTGCGTTCATTTTAGCAACTGTAATCTAATAAACGCTAATTTAAAGCAAAAAATGTTTGTTTAAATTATTTTACCAACAAACTGGTTGAAAATTTATTTGGGGTCTGTTTTAATTCCCGAAAAAGTGTCTCTTCCGAAAATAAATTCCCATATTCATATTTTTGATGACGAGGCCCAAATAGTTTTAAATGCGAAAATTGAAAATGAGATGATTTTTGGGCTAAAAATAAATCACACAAAAAACTTTAAATTAACAATCTATTACTTTCGAAAAATTTGATTAATGAAGTTTTCTGTAACTTTACAAAATTGCCAATTTATCGCTTGAATTTGGATAAAATTTTAACAAAGTCGAGGTTTCTTCCGATAGTTTATATGAAAGTGACATGATAGAAAGTAAAAATACTCTTTTGATATTCAAAACTCGAATTTAAGCTTTAATAATCATTGATATTAATAGGGTTATCGAAACAAGAAAGATTATGGCAAACATAATCTAAAAAGTTAAATCAAAAAGATACCAATTTTGACTATGATCCAAACAGAAGATTCAGTTACATCAAGAATTTTACCCTTATAATCATTGCTATATTCGTTGTCAAAGTCTTTAAAACTAAAATCCAAAGGAATAGACCCATATACGTCACGACAGTCACTGCTAAGGAAACATCTGTATTCAATACCATTATTCTCTCCATTTAATGGACAGAATTCCAAACAAATTTTATGGAGTTGATTGACCTCATCATTATCATCTTCATCAAAAGGAATACAAGCAAGATTAGAATCTTTCACTTTCCTGATAATAAATTTTGGTGTCATCTTTCTAGTCTTGATATGCTTCAAAATTACAATATCGTTATATCTGATATTTTCACCTCTGTTTTCTGTTTTCATTATCGTAAACATTTCCCAATATTCTTTCTTACAAATCAAAGTATCATTTAAAGATACTGCCAAGAACTTGATCGGATCAGAATGAGATTTAGATCGATTAGATAACGATATGATCGATCCATCAGCGATTAACCCAATTTTTTCTAAAAAATGATTGATATTTCAAAAAAATACTTTTGGTTTGTTTATTGGGATTGCTTTTCGGATTGGGATAAGAAGGTTTAGATATCAATTCGATATTAGGACCATCAAACCCTAAAACCAAATGATCAATCATCAGCTTGATCATAGGAAAGACTAAGCGTTTTCTGTCAATATTACTAGGAATATAAAATGATTTTATCATGATATATTTCATATTTTCCTCATTGGTCAATTCTCCTTCAACTTTTTCATCCAATCCGCTTAATTTTACAATTACCTTGCATTCTTTCTCTTCTTTACTATTTACTTTTATCAATACAGGTGGCAAGATGTATCTAAAAATATTGTAGATTTTATTTACCTTTTCTCTGATGAGTAAGATTTTTGAGCTACAGCTGGGGCAAAAACAAAAACATGATTATCCAAAGAAAAATCAACGTTTGATTCAGTGATATTGGCATTAAAAATACTATAGATATAAACAAAATTAATTTACTTATTAATATCGCTATATTTTACAACTACATTCTTTATCAAAATCCGGTCGTATTTATTTACTATGAATTTAAATTAAAGCAAGGTTACAGTCATTAAAATCTTGTCTCTTAATATCCTTAATCTCACATACAGAGTGTCTTCTTTTAGACTTTAGGGATATTTCTTTCTTAGTAAAATCTGGCTTGAAAGATTGAGGTAATGTATCAGTTTGAGAATTGAAGCTTAAGTTAGGAATCCCAAAATCACTATGTCTTCTTTTATTATATCTTTTAGATATAAAATTATTATCCAATACATCTTTACTTAATTCCATTTCTTTCTTCATAAGTGATATGTCATGAGGATTTATCGAGGAATTGATATAGGCATCACCACTTAACTGCGCGAAACCCAACTTAGTATTATAGTACCCTGTATATGCATAGTCTTTAGCAGTATTTTCGCTTATTAATTTGTAGTTATCAGAATAGAAAGGACAATAGCTATCAAACATATCGGAAGATGTGTATTGTTTGGATTCATTCTCTAAGAAAGACTTTAAATCCGATAACATAGAATCAGTATAAAATCCATATTCGTTAGAGTTGTTCGCTTCGTTATTTTCTGTCATCTGAAAATTTTCTGTTTTGAGTTTGATATTTATAGACAGCTGACCGATTTTGACTGCCAAATTATGACGTAAAATCCGAATTCTCATGATCAAAAAAGTCAAAAATATAATAGGATTTTTTAGGCTCCTATTTAAATCATATTCGATTTTCATTATCTACTATATATTTTGAAGCTAATAGATATCCCTAAAATACAGTAATCCCGATTATATGGTAGTTTATTATACTAAAATTTGATTAGATTTAAAAACTTTAAGTCATTTTAAATCTCATATTGAGATTCTATATATTTTTAGTGTTTGATCATCTGTAAGTAATGCACGGGGTTGTATTCAGAAAATGATTTTTTCTAAAAATTAATAAAGAAGCATATATTAAATAAAATATATCAGTTCTATTGCAGCTCTAGTATTAATGTAGGTATTCAAATGTTTTCGATACAAATTGGTTTAGCTTCATTCACAAAATTCAAGTTTTACATTTATACAGCAAATGAAAATTGTCTTAGTTTATGGAAGTTCTGGAGCTTTGGGAAAAGCAGTTAAAGAAACGTATAAGAACAATGGATGGGTAGACACCTATAAATATTATAGTCTTATAGAGAGTATTGGGAGTAGATGTTATAAAAAGTGATGATGACATTGTTGTAGATTCTAAACTTTCCAATGACGAGCAATACGAGTATTTATCCAAAGAGCTTAAGAATCAATTAAAAGACGATAAATTGGATAGTATTATTAATGTAGCCGGTGGGTGGGCTGGAGGTAATATAAAATCTAAAGGTAATTTAAACACTTCATTTATCTTTAAAGATGTATTCAAAAATACTGAAGCTATGATAACTCAAAGTTTGTATTCATCTATTATATCCGCAAAACTTGCATCTGAATTCTTATCGACGTATTATACACCTTTATTTATCTTTAGCCAAGGCTTATTATTACTTACTGGTTCATATGCTTGTTTAAATGCTACACCAGGTTTATTCTATCTTTTAATTACAAGGAATGATACCATATGGAGTGGCCAAGGCTGCGGTTCATCATTTAGTATCTTCATTGAACTCAAAAGATAGTGGAATGCCTGCTGGCTCAAAAATCGCAGCAATTTTGCCGTTTTCCATTTTTTAACAATATTAGAGTAACTTTGGACACTGAGAATAACAGAAAGTATATAGAAGACGCAGATAAATCTACTTGGACTCCTTTGGATGCATTGTCAAAGTATTTTTGTCTATTTTATATTTTTAGCAAAATTTTGGAGTGGAGCAACAACCCAGATTCTTTGACTAATGGAAAGCTTATCAAGGTTCTTACCGAAAAAGGTGAAACCAAGTTTGAATAAAATTTTGAACTGAACATGCCACACATTTGTCTATAAAAATATGCAAATTACAGCTCAGTTGAACTAAAAATAGCAACAAAGAATATAAAACCATTTATATCAAGGCGTGTAAAGTTAATAAAATATGGAACTCATTTAGTTGCATAAAACCCTCCATAATTTGATATTATCATCGTCTCCACATGATGCTAATATCAAATTTCCCACGAAAGATGTTTCAGGCTTCCAAGTAACTGAATTGATGTCAAATTTTCCATGAGCTTCATTGATCGATTCCAAAAGTCTATATTCGAAGGTATGAGCATCAACACTCGGTGCGTATATATTTATAGTATTGTCGCCTGAGCCGGTAGCTATATAACCATAAATAGACTCTTTACTCCAGCTAACGCTATAAACAACTCTATCATGAATATCGATAATGGTTTGCTTAAGAATCCAAACAGATTCGCCATTGTTATTTACTTCATTCCTCCAGATACACATTGTTTTATCATCGCTAACAGAGGCTAAAAATTAAATTGAAAAATACCAAAACAAGTTCCATCCTGATTAAAATCAATAGCCCATACAGTTGAAGTGTGTCCTTTCAAGGTTTCTACACATATCCAATCATCGTTATCTTCCTTATATATTTTGATGGAATTATCATAACTACACGAAATCAAGGTCTAAAATATTAATTTCAAAAATACATCTTCAACAGGACTCCATTTGACCATTTTAACATCTTGTGAATGATCTTGTAAAACACTTATACATTCAAAATCTCCATCTATATTGGCTAAATCCATCATAAAATATTAAACTACTTTCCCAAATCCACACACTTTTATCTCTACTGCAAGTTGCCAAAAAGTTTCCACTAGGAGACCACGAAACAGACTTGACTTCGTTTTCGTGTCCCTCTAACGAAGCCAAGCAATCATAACCTCGATGTAAGAAATATTTTATTCTTAGATTACCTTGATTTTCTTTTTCCCAAATCGAAGTCGAAGCATCAAAAGAAGCCAATGCAATATTTTTAGAATCAGGAGAGAAACATAAACTTCTAATAGTTCTTTTATGAATACCACTAAGGATATGTAGACAACCAAATTTATTGTTATTAGATTTCCATAATCTTGCCGTTTTATCACTACCACAAGATCCTAATATACTTCCTGCTTGGTTCCATTTTACTTCCCATACCTTGTCTGAGTGTCCTAAATATTTTAATTTGAGCTTATTTGCCTTCTAATGTCTGTAAAAGTTCTACTCTTTTGCTCATTTTAAGTTTTTTTCATTTCCAAACCAGCTTGATCAATGTAATCCAAAGTAGTTCAAAGGTCATCTAATCGTTTTATACAAAACTCATGTATATTGTCCTTAGAATGAGGATATTGGATTTTATTATCTATATTTAAAGAGTTCTGGTGTGATTAAAGTACTTGTTAGCTGGTTAGATATATTTTCATCTCTTAATATCAAACATTTCCTTCTAAAAGTGCTTCAGGAGAACTTTAAGGGCATCTTTATCAAAATTCAATATATTCCAAGTTACAAGAGTCTGATTTGATGCTACTTTTATCTAAAGTGCCATTTTCAATTTTACAAGAAATGCTTTTGAGACGATGGTATACTTTTATAGTAAACAAAAGACATAGATAAACTAAAAATATATCCTTTCAGTGTATGAATTTTATGAAAGAATATAATCATTCTGATTGTTTATTTTACACCAATGGAAAACTAGGGGTGATCAAAGGACATTTGGGAGTTTATTTTTGGATCAGTACAAAATTCCAATTTATCGATTAAGAATCAACCACTTTATTTGGGTTCAACTCGGAAAAATAAATCCTACTCAAGGAAAATAAAAGCCATTTTGAAATCCTAATGGAAGTCAACAAATTGGAAACATCTGTAGAAAACAAGCCAGTAGAAACTGTACCAGAAGAAACACAAAAAATTGAAGAAGCTGTAGAAAATACAAATGAGGAAATTCTTCAGAATATTGACCAAAATTCAAAAGATTTAAAAATTGAAGAAATAGGAATAAAGGACTCAGAACTAATTCTAAATTCTAATACACAAGAAACTGTAGAACAAAGAGAAGAGGAACAAAAAGTTGAGGATACTGTTGAGCATATAAATACTGGGCCTCAGGCAATGCCTATTGAGAATGTCAACAAGCAGAAACAAGACACAAAAGAAATTGAAGATACAAATGTAGTTCCAGTCTCAAATTCTAATATACAAGAAACTACACAGCAAAGTGGAGATACGAATCCAGGTACAAAAGTTGAAATTTTGACTTATAATTTATTTTTGAGACCACCATTGATAAAGAACAATTCTAGTGACCATAAAGATTTTAGAACGCAATATTTTATTGATAATGTGATGGACTATTATGATATAATAGGATTACAAGAAGTATTTAGTACTTTGAATGGTAGGAAAGCCAAAATAATTCACAAAGCTAAACGAAGAAACTATCATTATTACGAAAGTGAGCCAGGTAGCTTATTAGGGGGTATAGATGGTGGATTATTATTAATATCTAAGTATCCTATAGTAGAAAAAAGGCAGTACATATTTAAGCAAGGATTGTATAGCGATAGATTAGCCAAGAAAGGCGTTTTATATGCAAAAATCAAAGTTAACGAATTATTTGTGAATATTTTTGTTACACATACACAGGCAACTTATACTCATAATCCTCCGTTAGATGATGAAGGCGTTCAAATGAGGTTAAAGCAAATAAAAGAGATGAGAAACTTTATAGATGCAATGAAAAAGATATACATAAGCGGCCCAGAGCCGATAATGTTATTAGGTGACTTCAATGTCAATTCAAGAGTAACAGTTGAAGGAGACCAGCATTCTGAAGAATATAAAGAGTTGCAGAATCTATTATTAAAAGAAGAATATAAAGATGTGTTATATTCCAAATATGGATATCATCCAATTACTTTTGGTGATATAGATAAAAAGAGCTCTTCTTCTTTTTCTAATCCTGCTCCATTAGAAACCGTACTTACTCATAAAGAATCGTTGGGCTGTCAAGAAAGCTTGGACTATATTTTCCATAATGAGGATGGTTGTAAAGTATGTGACGTAAAAGTGGAAAAATTTAGGATAGAGAAGCAATGTTGTACCCAATTATCAGATCATTATGGCGTTTCTGCGGAGTTTTTACTTTTTTGATATTAAAACATTCGTTTATTACGATTTTTGACCCTGCCTCTGTCTCTGTGCCTTCAAATCATGTTTGGTTTTAATTTCAGCGTCTAAGCCCCATATTCTCTCGAGAAGGTCATAAATATATCTAGTAATTTTTATATGATTATACAAATGAAATTGTTATGTTTCTGAAAAATATATTTTTTGATAATGTTGGTAAATTTTGTAAAGAATCTGCATATTGGATTAAATAAATGAAAATTATATATAATGATATCAAATTCAAGTATATATTTTCTAGAATAATATATCTATTTATTATAGAGAAATTGGATATTTTTTATTGGGAATTTCAGTAAAGTAGAAATCATGTATGATTATCAGATCCCTCATTTCCAGAAAAATAATTTGCTAACAATTAAAGATAAACATATTTATACTTAAAAAAGTATAAATACTATAACTGGTCATAAATATCTTCAAATGGAACCTATTTCAAAGAATGTATCATTTGTTGAAGATCAAGATTCTGCTGTCGTAGAAGTCGACCAAAACAAAGCAGAGTCAATAAATCCGAAAGTAACAAAAAGAAAGAGGCACCAAATGTTGAAGAGAATGACAATTTATCAATAACTATTTTACCATGTGAATCTCCTAGTAAAAAGATACTCAAATATACCCCTGCAGAAATTGTCACAATTGATGATCTGGAAAGTCATATCGATCAAAATAGCAACCTTGAAGCAATCGAAATTATGGAAAAAGAAGACAAGGCTGACCTAAATGATGAAAATATGGAATGTTCAACTTATACTAATATCGGGGAGTCTAATCACAACTTAAGTGTATTGACATACAACTTAAGTTTAAGACGTGGATCAGGCGTCAGAAGAAAGCAGTATAAAGATTTTAGTACCAACTATTTCATCAAAGAAGTGATGGATAAATACGATATTATTGGGTTGCAAGGAGTTTATGGATCTTTTAAGGGAAGAAGAAAAATGATAATAAAAGCCAAGAAACAAAATCTCCATTGTTACAATAGTAAATCTAAAGGTATATTTCAATTTGGGTATGATACTGGCTTATTGATTATCTCAAAGTATCCTATTGTGCAAAAAAGATATTATTCTTTTATCAGCAAAGGTAACAAGGGCAAGTACTCAGACAAAGGCATTTGGTATGTGGGAATACAATTGAGAGAATCATATGCAAATGTATTTCTTACAGAAACACACATGAGCTACTTGGCTAACCTACCTTTATCAGAAGAAGGATTACAAAGCAAATTAAAGCAGATCGACGAGATGGCCAATTTTATATATTCTATAAAGCGAATTTTTGTCAAAAAACTTGAGTCAATATTCATTTTAGGAAGGTTTAATGTCAACTCTCGAGTAGATAAAGCAGAGATCGAGTTATTAGATGAATACATGGAGCTTAAAACCTGCTTATTGCGTGAAGAGTTTGAAGATGCTCATTATCATAAGAATGATTACCAACTACGTTTGCCGATATTCGTGATGTTAATAATTCAGTTCCGAAAGAAACTTTGCTTACTAAGAAGGATAATTCTTTAACCAAGAGTGTCTCGATTACATTTTCTTCAATGATGTAAGCTGTGATGTCATAAATGCTCAAGTGGAGAAGTTTTTCATCAATGAAGAGAAATGTACATAATTGTGTGATCATTATGGGGTTTCAGCAGTTTTTACTTTATTTTAGTTTTCAATAAATAATTTAATCTTAATATATCAAGTTATAACTAATGCGGTAGTGAAACACGCCTTCGAGTGGCATTAGATTTCTGCAGCGATCTCGGAATACGAATTCTTGTAGGCGCCTGCCTTAAGACCTGCTACCACGTAAGGGTCACTACTTACTTTCGGTTGCCTTACTGGTTTTCGACCAACGCTTCCAGTACAGTCAATATTTTCTTCCATAAATGTTCCTGAAAACCCCTTCTTCGTCAAATCTTCCCCAGAAAATTCATTATAAAAGTCCTCCGTACCGCTCCCAATGTCTTCTCCCAGATTCTCCGAAGGTATGAAGCCCGCTACAGGTTCTCCATACGTTTGCGCTTTCCTCAAAGATCCACGGGCGTCGTTGTCGGATTTCGCTTGTTGAACAGGCCGGAAGATCACGACGACCTCCATTTCAACGCCATCGATCCTAACGATGGTCTTAGTTGTTCGAACAGTTTTTGTGGTATTGCAATACATTGTTTTTTTAAAAATTTGAAGCTTGATTTATTGGAAAAATTTATGGGTTTATTATGGTCGGTTGACCATCATCACTCACATCATTTTGATCCTTGGTTTCAGTTGCGCCACTAGCAGCATCATCGTCAGTTCCAGACCCTCTGGTACTATTGGTACGCTCACATTCATAATGAGACTCAGGTGTAGTACTTTTACTATCATTTTCGCCATCGGTGGCTACTTCTCCACCGCAACTAATAACATATACTAGGTCGTTTCACTTGCACCCGCCGCAGTTTGATCAACAATTACGAAATAACTATATTAATTAAAACGAAGCCCCTTAGATTTTCATAAGGCTTGGTTATATAAAAGTCATATGATGTAAACATTTTCTTTTTTTCAGCCATGGAGAGCCAAAAAATAATTTCTTCAATAAGTGATCAAGAGCAGCGAATTTTTATCAAAGTTAGCGTAATTGAAGGACTTACTGCTGCAGAAATCCATCGACGTCTGAAGAAACTTTTAGGGCCAAGGGCATATAGTCAAAGAAGCGTAAGAGACTGGGTGGGAAAGTTCAGTCTGGAAGATATGAAGTAAAAAGTCAACATGGAGGGGGTCATCAAAAAAGCGCTAGAACTTTATAACTGATTGACCAAGTGAAACAAGCTCTAGGTGATAATAGATGTCAGTCAACACAGATGCTAGCTGACCGTTTAGATTCAAACAAATCTACAATTTGGCGTATTTTAACGCAAGATCTTGGATTAGTCAAGAAAATTTCAAATTGGGAATCTCATTTTTTGAAAGAAGAACAGAAGTTAGCTCGAATTGATTCAGTCCAAAACAATTTAAATAGTCTTGCTTGTCATCCAAGACTGTTGCATTCTATCATCGCCATTGATGAAAATTGGGTTGCTAAGTATACTCCACCAACACGAACACAGGCCATGGCATGAGTAAAACCAGGTACTTCGGCAGGACTTCTAGTATGCGACAAGGTTACTAAGAGCAAAATCTTATTAGTTATCGGAATGGACTTTGATGGTGTTAAGTTTTGGGAGACTATGGAGAAAAATGAAACCATGAACGGACAGCGTTATCATGACTTTCTAGAAAGAAATGTGACAAAATGGGCTGCTGATAATATGATAGGAAGACCTATAGTTCTTCACGATAATGCCGCTCCACATCGGCATCGACTGGTCCAGCAGTTATTTCAAGAAAAAAATGGTCTAGGTTACA
The DNA here is from genome assembly GCA_002738285.1 of Holacanthella duospinosa. NCBI lineage: Eukaryota > Metazoa > Arthropoda > Collembola > Poduromorpha > Neanuridae > Holacanthella > Holacanthella duospinosa. The sequence goes on from NIPM01000714.1 coordinate 15,955, forward strand.
ACATAGTCCATATTCACCAGATATGAGTCCACCAGACATTGATGGTTTTAATCAAATTAAAGATCCTCTTCGTGGAAAACTATATAATGACATGAATTTGCTGAAAGCAGATATTAAGTTCATAATTCAAGACCTTAATGAAAATGGCAAATTTACTAGCGTAAAACGATTGCCAGAGATATGGCAAGATGTCAATGATAAAAGTGGTGACTACTAATTAATAAACATATTTGGATTTTATTATAGCTTAATTATACTTTTTGGTATTAATGTTCAAACTGCGGCAGGTGCAAGTGAAACGACTTAATATTGTGATTTGAACAGTTTTTATCTTTCTGCGTTTTAATGTTAAGCAACCACGCATTTATTCTGAGAAGCGTATAAAAATCAAATTTCAAAAAATATAATAGAAATGGAAAATATAGAATACATGAGATTTAACAGAAACACCTCATTTACAGCTAATAATTCGATTCTTTTTGGTAGTAGTCAACATTTGAATTTGAGCTCCACTATTGCTAAAATCCCAAATTCAAATAAAGATTCAATCCCTTCCGAAGAGAACTTAGAAATACAAAGGAAAGAAGAAGAGAAATTATCTAAATATATCAAAATGAATTCGGTTATATTTGAGCAAGATTTATTTCCAGAAATTTATACAAACACCGAAGTAAATGATGCTAATTCAGGAGAAAACAACGTATTGAAAAACTCAGAAGATGAAATAATATATATAGAAGACCTCTGTCAATCAAAATCTGAGAATATAGCAGAATCTCCTGAATCTAGTGTTTTAAATTCTATGTTATCAGAAGAAAATTTCTTTTCTATTCCTAGAATAATATCTTTAAACCAATCATATTATTCTGTTAGTAAAGAAATGAGTTCATTAATACATGAAAATTGCGATTATTCTCAAGATGGTACTTTATTACTTAACCAGACTAATCAATGTAGTTCAACCAAACTAATCCCAATTACAAGCATGCCCGAGGGAAACTTAGAAGCCCATGCTACTTGTAGTACGATATTGCATTGCAATGATAAAGCACCGCAGGTAAAAATAAAGATATTAAGCTATAACTTATTTCTCAATCCACCAAAAATGAAATCAGATTCAAGCAAAGATTTTAGGACTAGATATTTTATAGATAATGTTATGAATCAATACGATTTGATTGGTTTGCAAGAGGTTTATGGATCTTTCAATAAGAGAAAAGCATTGATCAAAAAAGAAGCCCAAAAGGATGGTTTTCATACTTATGAATGCACTAAAACTTTCACTGGATTTGGAGATAATGGTTTGTTGATTTTATCAAAGTATCCTATTATAGAAAAAGAATCTTATACTTTTACCAATTCCAAAGCTCTGAAAAAGAAAGGCATTCTATATGTCAAACTTGACGTACTTGGAAATTCTATTAATATATTCCTTACTTATTCAGGCTCAAGTTGTCAAGAAAGTATCAGACAGGAAACCGAAACTAATCTTGAAGAAATACAGCAATTTATCGAAAAGATGAAAAATGAAACAATCAAAAAATCAGATCATATAATATTGATGGGAAACTTTGGTGTTCATATCAAATCAACCCCTTCTAATTCTAGCTCTAAGTTCAATTACCAGAAAATACAAAATATTTTGCTGAAAGATGAATTTGTCAATATATTTCATAAAATGTATGGATATCATCCCATTACATATGGCGATGTACTTGCTGATTGCAATCCTTTAAGACCTATTCCATTAGAAACCATACTTACAAAAGTAGACCATTGGTGTTCTCGACAATGTTCGGATTTTATCTTTTCTAATTGTATTGATTTTTTTGGTGTTAAAGTTTGTAAATTCTTTATTAAAGAAAGCGAGACGAATTGTACACAACTTTCTCGTCATTATGGATTAGATGTTACCTTATCTATTTATTAAATATTTTCCTTGATAAAATCATTTCCATTTTCAACAAGTCACATTTGATTTGGAAACGATTTACAAGGATTTTATAAATTTTTATAGAATGAACGAAGGTAGATTAAAAGACTATTTACACAGAATAAATCACAAAAGACCACTTTTTAATAATTATGAAGCTCTTTGCAGTTTAATGTTGGCGCATAGAACTAGTATTCCATTTGGCAATTTAAGCCTACATTATTACAAAGAAGCAGAAACACCGACAACAATTATAACTCCTGATATAGATAACCCAAATACAACTAAAGGTATGAGTACTCATCCAATAGATATATTCAGCAAATTAGTAATAGAGAGAAGAGAAGGATATTGTTTTGAGCATTGCATTTTGTTTCGTTTAATATTGGAATATCTAGATTATAATTGCTATACAGTTTGTAGCAGAATTGTAAGACCTGATTCATGGCTCCAATCTAATAAGGAATCAATAGCTGGTATTGCTCATTCTTTATTAATTGTCCAATGTGAAGGATTTCAATATTTAGTCGATGTTGGTTTAGGTCATTTCTGTCCATCCAAACCAATACCGCTCAACATTAATTGTATTACTACAACTGTAGATAATGTGTCTTATTCATTGTTTAAAGAACAATTGAAAGATATATATTTTCAGCAAGATTTGGCTCCTAAATTGTATTGTTTAAAATTCAAATTAGATAAAACTATGAAAACTAATGCTAATAAAGCGAGGTATTTTGATGATTGGTGCCCATTATATTATTTTTCGTTGGACCCGATGTATCCTAACGACATTCAACTGTTAAATTACAGTGTATCCCATAGGAAGAACTTTATATTCACGTCTCATATCACATTATCTGTATTGAATGATGATGGTGGTAGAGTCACTTTGTTTGACTCTGTTTTGAAGATCTTTGATGCCAAAAATCAAGTCACTGAATTTATATTGAAAGATGAAGAACAAAGAAGGAAGGTTTATTATCAATTCTTCTCTATAGAATTACCTGAAGATTTGATTGAATATTTTCCAGATTCTTTTAACCAGTTGTAATGATTTTTTTGAATGTAATGACACATCGACTTACCAGGAACTTGGTATATTATAAATGAAATACTTTTTGATTTAAGCTCTGATCAAACTTCACCTATATATAAAGTGTTTTTGATTTTGTACTGCATTGTGTTTATTTGGTAAAGCTAATTATTACGATTTTAACATTTTACCAAAATGAACGAAGAAAAGCTACAATACTTGAAGAGAATAGATCATAAAACTTCAATAACCAATACATATTCAACATTATACGATTTGATACTAAATCATAAAAGTAATATACCATTTGGAAATCTCAGTCTCCATTATTACAAGCAATTGGATTCATCAACAACAATAATAGATCCAGATATAGATAATCCGAATACAAATAAAGGAATGAATACTCACCCAGAAGATATATTTAACAGGTTAATTTTAGAGAGAAGAGAAGGATGTTGTTTCGAACATTACATTTTGTTTAGAACAATACCTAAACTTTCCATGTTATACAGTTTGTGGTAGAGTGGTGCAACCTTCATCTTGGGATAAAAATAATGATGAATGGAATATTGTTGGTTTAGCTCACGCTTTCTTAATTGTTCATTGTGAAGAAGTGAAATATTTAGTTGATGTAGGTTTAGGGCACTTTTGTCCATCAAAACCTATCCCTTTTAATCTTCAAATGGTGATTGAAACTGTCGTAAAACGACAAGATTAACATTAATCTTTCATTACAATTTTATATTTAAAGAAAAAAGAAAACACCAAAAACATTTATATTAAGTACAAAAAACAACAACAATAGAACAAAAACACAGAAGAACCAGACCAATCGAACCTGGATGTCACGAGTGCAAACCCAGTGATTTACTTTTTGCGACATAGCAGTAATTAATGAAACCAAAGAATTAAGAATATGTGTTAGAAAAATTAATGCTCCTGCATTAATTAATTTACCCGCAAGTAAATTAATTTGAAACGCATTAAATGCGGATTATTGCCAAAGTATTGGAGATCTATTTAAACTGGTCTGTTCTTTTAAATAAACACCCTTCTATCAACTTTTAGCGACTTACGTAAGAAAAATTTGATAATGTATTTTATTCTTTATTTAGTGAGCATATGCACGATGAACACAATAAGCAATTTAAAGAGTTAGAACCGGAATCATATTGTTTAAAATTTAAGGTGAATCATAAAACAGATAATAAAAATGTTATGTATTATGATGAATGGACTCTGCTGTATTATTTCTCTTTGATTCCAATTTATCCAGCGGATTTAAACTTTTTTAATTATTCCATATCACATATGAAATTCATATTCAACACTCATATAATGGTATCCGTTCTCAAAAAAGATGGTGGTAGGATTACTTTATTTGATTCGACTTTGAAATTCTTCAATAAAGATAATAATATCACTTTACTTATTTTAAAAGATGAATCACAGAAGGAATTCTTATTATAAATTTTTATCTATTAATTTACCCAACAATTTATCTGAATATCTTCCTTTTACTTCTAATCCATCATGATATTAAAGTTTTGTTTACAGATTCATCCTTTTATTTTTACAATTCTCTGTATTTTCTTGATAAAAATCATGATCTCTATAAAAGCTTTTCATTATGTAAAAACGAGTGCCATTATTAGTAATAAAAACTTGTATATTTATTCCATATAATAGCAGTTTTATTCTTAGTATATTTCCCTTGATTTTCTCGATACAAAGAAACTTTGATCAATTCTGAAACGCAATCAAAAATGGAATTACCACATATCGGTGCACAATGCAATATAGATAGTTGTCAACAATTAAGTCAATATGAAAATATTTATTTATAGGTTTCTTACCACTCAAATGTGATCTATGTTCAAAACATTATTGGTATTTAATTCTATGACGATTTCTTTATAGTGAATCCCATTTTAAATCAAATGAACACGCTTGTTTTACACAAGAAAAGAATATAGAGTTACCGGTATATATCCAAGATAGCAAAATCAAATGTACATTAACCGATTGTAAAGTGAAAGAACTGTTAGCCGTATTTTGTCGAAAATGTTCTAATTTTTATTGTCTGACGTACTTTTTATTAACAATTTCACACCTTAGTTTAGTCATAGAGCTCCTAATAAACATGGTTGTTCAGGTTTGGCTCAAGAAATAGAATCCTTCGATTTGGATAAAGAAAAGAAGCTTAAAGCTATAGAGAAATTAAAACAGGAACTTCAGAAAAAAGAAGAACCCAAACACAAGGAAGTAAAACATAAACCGAAATCTCAAACTGTTCAGAATATCCTTTTAAGACAGAAATCTAAAGTTCTTTTTCAATTTAAATTCATTAGGGAGATGCAAAGATTTCTATACCTAATCGTGTTTATCTTAAAGTTTGTCTTCCAAAAGAAACTCATAAAAACGAAATTCCATTGATATTATTTTTCGATAAAGTAATTATATCGTTTGAATGGCTAGAATTGGTCAATAGGAAAGATCATTGATAGAATTGAAGATTATGCAAAGAAGAATAATTATAATTTATCAAAAGTGAATGTAATTCAGCTACTTTTAATTATTGAAAGGCTTGGTGCTTATATTCCGGCTCTGATGGCCGAAAATTTGACACCACTCTAACTCTTTCTGAGATTAATGAATTACAGACAGGCTCTACAGCTATTTTTGATGTCTACAGTCAAGAAATAGATGTTGATGATTATAACCAAGAAATTTAATAACATAGTAATATATTTTTAAAGCAATGAGTGTCGATTTTTAAGCATAGCTCTTTTTTATGATTTTTATAATCTCAAGGTATGAAATACCATTTTAATCTTATCTACAAAAAAAACATGATATAAACAAAATATTTTGAGGATTTGAATTGTGTTATTTTTATTGGGCTTTTTTAGAGTTCTTCAATAAGTTTTGAAATTCTCAAAATGAACTCAATGCGCAAAATCAACGATAACAAAGACATGTCAAGATGGTTAACAAGTCCAGCTTATAGAAACATAAAAGAATTTATCAAAGCTTTAAGTAATTCAATACAAAACACCACTTTCCCGACTGTAAATAGTGAAGATAAAGTATTCATCGATTATTAATTGTTTAGCTCACCATTGCATTGTTAGATATTTTGAATAAAATGTCGATTTGGATAACAGAAATACCACCTGAAGAAGGAAATCAAAGGTTTGGTAATACGTCATTTAGAATCTGGCAAGCAAAATTAGAATCAGTAAATCCTGCAACTCCATTTATGATGATAGGATATTCATTCATTATTAAAAGAATTATTCGATGCTAATATAGATGGTCACTTATTATTAGAAGTCGAACAATATTTCTTGGGATCTTTTGGCGATAAAACCAGAATAGATTATGGAACAGGTCACGAATTATGCTTCATAATATTCTTATACAATCTTAAACAAATACTAAAAGTCGAATTTAATGAAAAAGAAATAACTCTAATTGTAATTAAAAGGTTTGTTTGATATTATTTATGTATTTAGATATTTGGATTTAGTTCATGAATTACAAAAAGTATACAACCTTGAGCCTGCTGGTAGTCATGGTGTATGGGGATTGGATGATTATCATTTTATTGGATATATATTAGGAAGTGCTCAAATGAAAGGTAAATATAAATAACAATAATCTTAGATCATGAATCACCTGAACCAAAAGATGTTTTAAACAACAAGATGGTTGAGAAATACAAGGATTTAAATTATTATTTTTATAGCATCTATAATATTTCGCAGTTTAAAACTGGACCTTTTGCTGAACATTCTTCGATCCTCCATAATATTTCTTCCAGTGTCGTTCTTTGGTCTAAAGTTCATTCTGGTTTATTGAAAATGTATAACGTCGAAGTTCTAAATAAATTTCCTGTGGTTCAACATCTAAAGTTTGGTCGGTATTTTGCATGGGAATGATTTATTCTAGCTATATAATTAAATTAATTTATATCGACAATCCTTTGTTTAGAAATATTTACTCATAGAGACAGTAAACTCATATTCAAAAAATTACATTCGTCTTTTGGTCGGAAAATACCAAGTTTGTAATCGAAATGGTCTTCAAGATTATATTAATCCAAAAATTTAACTCAATGAATCTTCTGAACGACCTTCATCATTAGTGTAACCAGAAGACAATTTTGTACTTGATGGCTCGTTTTCAATTGAATGTCCGATTTCTTGGAATTCGTAAACAGGATACAAAAACTTGCTATTCGAAGGATCGACCATAATAGGCTTCTCAAAACCATTGCCAGTATCAGAATAGACCGTACATTTTATGACTGGCTTCCCATCAGAATAATCCGAATTTATATCAATCTCAAATAAGCCAAATTTGGTATTTCCAGTTTGGTAATAAAATATAGTCTCATCTAGAAAAGTATCCTGAGTTATTGGTATTGCAGCATGTTCACTATTGAATGAATTGTACTCATAAAACGTAGTAACAGGGAAATAGAACTGTTGAATTGGCGAGAGAGAAAATTCTATTTTTCCATAAGGTAATCTTGAAATGGCCACTTCATGTCTATCCTAAATTCAAATAAATAAAATATGGCTTACTCCAGAAAGGAAATATATATTAGGCACATATCTCACAAGATCCATAATAATACTTCTTTCATATTTATATCCTCTCCAAGTGTCTTTCGAAGAATCAGGCGTGATCCAGTTGAAGGCTAATGGAACCGAAGAAACCACGAATTTAACCATATAAGTTTTATTAACGTGACTAAGCCATCTAGAAAAATCTTCCAATTGATCTTTTCCTAACATTGTTTTATCAGGCCCATCTTTATGATCTCCTGGGCTTCTATATCTCCTTGTGTCGAAAGAATAAATAGCAATGTCTCCATAAGTAAAATTATAATAACCTGGAATGGAATCCCAATCAACATCAAAATCAACAGACTTATCATCAATATGATTATTTCTTGGGTTGGATCTTCCTTGATAAATCCAATATGCATTCATCGCATTTTTCATAGGTGCTCGAATTTTTTGATCCCAATTATTTTTAATCTAAAGATAACATTTAAAAATACTTCATGGTCATCATAGACATGATATACGGCCTTAGTCTCATATATTTTTCTTAATTCATTGTCCGAATAAGCTCTTCTATAATGCGCGAGGTAGTTATTCTTATTGTCTCCGAAGAATATAGGAACATCTAAAGATAAGGAATATAATAAATACCAATATAAATAAAATCGCCCATAAAAAGAAGAAAGTCAAAAGTCAATACATTCATAGCTTTAAAGCCAAATAAAGTGTGCTTTTTAAGGAATGAGAAAGGTACATATGGGAAGTTATGTTTGATACACGATCCGGCTATAAACCTAACTATATTTTTCTCTTTATCGTTTGCTACTGGGTTGGTTTTGAAGTAATAAATAGACTTTATGTGATATTTCTGTTTCTCTTTCATTTTGTCTGCCAAGTTTGATCCATCTGTTACATTAACAAATCGATAAGCGTATAAAGTATTTTGATTTAAACCTATTAAATGAACATTATAAGTCCAATCGTTGATTTCTGAGATACTAAAAGGATTACTATTCGTCCATGGTTCATTATTTTTATCGTCCCAACATTTATATTCCAAATATAATCTAGCTTCTTTTGGGTATCGAATAAAGATATTTACCTGATTATATGATATCCATCCTAGCTTGCTAAATATTAATTCTGATTGATTATTGAATATATGATCATATAAAGTAAACTCTGCCACCATGAAAAATAGAAAACAGCATATCAGAAGGGTGAATTGTAATATATAGTATTTATGTTCATAAGTTGATCTAAATCTTATATATTCTTTTTGTTTTAAATTCTTCTCTTCGTTTACTATAAGATTAAGTATTTTCATAGTTACCCTTTGCTTTATAATAAGTTATGTTTTTTATTAGGACATAAAGTAGATACATAAAGATTGGAATCGTTAACACAACTATCTTTCCAGGAAGCCTAAATATAAATAATACAATAATACCATCTTAGATATATATGTACTAATACTATATATGTAACCAATATATATAATAGTTTTGGTGGAGGTTTGATGTTTTCCTTTGAATTTGGCATTAGGAATTCGAAATCAGAAAATATTTTTGATGAATTTTACTAAAGCCAGATGTAAAAAAGTTGTTAGTAATCTTAATAATTGAAATTGAAAATCATCGTTATATTTTTTTAGGTATTTAATGGCACATTTCGAGATTCTCAAACCTGAACCAAATCAATAAAAAATTTCTTGATGATAAACTATGAAGCAACACTAAAGCCCAAACCAACAATAATCAAAACATTATTAGAAGAGATAAAAGAACTTATCGAAAAAGAAGAAAAGAAATAAAAAGTCATTTAATAAAATTTCTATTCAAATTGCTATTTCTGACTTTATATCGCCATGCTTGCTCTTAATTGTTCTAATTCTGCTTCTTCATCGATTAATTCCGGCTCTACTTTCTTTTGAGCAGGTTTATCTAAAAAATAAAATCATAAAAATAATACCAGCAATAGTTTGAGAAGTGCTAGGAAGGCTATTAGTTGGTGCAATTGCATAGTCCAATTTATCATTTAATAATTCTTCTTCCAAGCCATTTAGCTCATCCATTAATTCATCCTAACAAATATACATAGATATAAAATACATCATCATAATCTTGATTTCCAATAGGTGCAGAAATGGCTTCTGAAATGGAATTTATGTTATCAATTTGGTCTCTTATATCGTCCATAGTTTCATCCACCTTATCAATATCCCTAAAATGTGAAATTTAATATTTCTATACATATTTTTATGTATATCCTTCATTGCACTTGCGCCGATTTTCATGGCATCCATAGTTTCTAAATTAACTTTGGCAGATTCAATAGCCAACATTTGTGTCTCTATAGTAGTCCTAGTACTCATAATTTTATCAATTTGAGCCATGTATTGTTTTTTCCTTCTCAAAGCAGCCAAAGCGACTAAAGTAAATTAGTAAAGTTTGTGGATACCTTTCTTATTCTTCATAGTATTAGCTTTAGCAATATTTTGTTCAGAATCTATCTTGTTGTTTAAGAAATTCTCTCTTTTTTCTAACATTATAAGTGTTTCTCGTAGCTTTATGATGGCATCTTTGGGTGTCTTTTCTTGCTTCTTTCCAAAAAATAACTTCATTTCTAAATCCAAATAATTTTTTCACATAAAATCCAAAAAAGGATTGGACAAAGTCGCAGTCTTATGAGGATTGATAATTACATAAGTGTATGGTTAAGAGATTGATCCGATCTTATTTTTAATAATAACACTCAACTTGAGTGTATTAATAAAAGTATCTCGTTTTTGGCAAACAGATTTAGCCCTTCTAATTCGATAAAACAAGTTCCAATAATGTAAAATGGATACAATAAAATGTCTTAAGTTATGATCAAATATTAAAAAAGAAAAATCAAGAATTTAATGAACTCATTCATCAGAGGCCACAGCCTTTTTAGTAGATTTCTTAGCATTCTTTTTAGAATCCTTAACCTCTACAGCCTCTTTCTCAATCTCTTCTTCCTCATTATCCAAATCTTCTGCTTTAGCAGACTAAAAAATCAATCAATAAAGAAGTACTACGGTCATAAACAATCTTGCAACAATGAAGAATGTGCTAAGGGCCATCAATAAAAAGGTAAAGAAAGTGGCTGGCATAGTAGTGACTGCCTGGATGAAATCTTCCTTGGCCAATTCAACAAAATATCTCATCTGTTCTCTAGTCTTAGATACATATCCGAAAACGATTTGTTTGTAAGACTTAGAGATTGAATCTTCTTTATCATCCTATCGTTTGTTAAATGCATTTGTAAATACCTCCTTCTCTTTCGCTTTCTCTTCGGCAACTTCTTTGTCATTCTTTAATTTCCAAGTTGCTTTTGCAATCTTATTTGCTTCTTCTTCGGAATGGCCAACATAAATGTTATCAAACAAAATATCATTTTGCATAGTCCAAATTTCAAACCCAATAGCACCCTAATAATATTAGTTGTATCTATTTACGATTTTGTTAAAGTTTGATGGATGCTTATCTTCAAAATAATTAGGATTTGGGATCTTTTTTGGAGCCCATTCACCCTTATATTCTGGATTGTCAATTAAAGGTGCGCTCCATTTTCCTTTGAATTTAGGATTGCTAATAATTGGTTGAGTCCATTTTCCACAACCAGAAACAGCTTGGCACTTAGCATTATCGATAAGAGAAGCCTCCCATTCACCATCTTCTTCATCATTCCATTCTTGAGGTTTTGGCTCATCTAAGATATCAAAGTGATGCGATTTTTACTAGGACCTGCAATTTCTTTAGGTTCATCCTCCAACCAATCATCAGGTTTGACGGCATCTAAGTTATAAATAAAAAATGATAATACCTTTGTCGATGATAGTTTCTGGTTCATCTTCGTCCCTAAAATAAAAATTAAAGCAATATTAAATACCAATCTTCAGGCTTTTCGGCACCTTTTTATAAAAAATATGAAAAGTAAATTAAAATACTTGGATCAGAAATCCTACAAAATTAAATTATGAGATTACTTTTTAACATCAACCCAATCTTCAGGCTTCTTATCTAAAAAATGTTATTTTATAATTTTAATACCATTAGGATCATCTATCTCTTCAGGAGGATTGACAGGAGGAGTAAAGTCTTCCAATAAACTACCTTTAAAGACAGATTCCAAATTAACAAAGATTTCAAACAAATTATCCTCTCTAAAAAATAAATTAAAAATACAAGGATTATGAACCTAACGACCAAAGTGTATAAATTAGTATTCTTATTCTCTTTAGCTCTAGGTGGGGTAGTTAAATGTTTTTCTTCGTATTCATTAGTGATAGGATTCAAATGACGAAAGATGAAATGAACCTTATTAGTATCACCACAAATATCGGGACCAAACATGATCGTATACGGAGTTTTGTTATCGAAATTTTCCGGCTTAAAATCCTTCTCATACGTCAACAATTTCATATAGGCACCACCACATTGGAGTTTTTCTTGCGTCTGCACTTCATATCTATCATATTAATAAATTAAGGAAGTACTGAACAACCAAATTATTATCTTTTGGATCTAATGGCTTATTAAAAAGAGAAGAGATGGCATGGTGACGAGCAGCTGATTTAACAACTAAACCATAATCTCCATCAAATAAAACCTTCTTCGGTTCTTCTATTTTCCATTCACCATTATAAGCCAAAATTGCCTCATCATCAGTTGAATCTTGTTTCTTCGTTCTGCTTTCTTTCCAATTCGAAGAATCTGTATTAAATTGTTCGAAAAAAGGAGCTTTTATGTCTTTTATAGACTATAAAGGTTATTAAATAGTAAGCTTACTTCAATATTATAGTCGGCTTGCACTTGCGCTATTATGCTGTTAAGTAGGAGTGTTAATGTTTTCATTTGAAGATGTGAGAAATTTTTATTGGATGATTTCGAATTTTAGCATGGTCAATTCAATAAAATGAAAAGATCAATATTTTACAATTTCTATTACAAAATCTTTATATTATTTATAAAAGTTTTTAAATTATCTATGCTATAGTTGATATTGTTTTTATTTTAATAGATTCACTATCAAAGTGTCAGATTATTCTGACACAAGTGTATCATTAGAGCTCCTTGAACAAACAAAAATATCCTAGACATCGGATCATATTTTCTTAAATGTATATTATTTAATACTTTCTTGTTATTTTATTTCTGATGAATCTTAATTAGTGATTATTCGTAATGTATAAGGTGCTCAAGATATCCTATCGAAAATAGGAAATACACAGGATTAGTTAAACCAAGTAAAGAATAAAGAGTCAAAACTGTGCTTTAAAGGTAGGAACTAAATGAAGAATTTCGCAGATCTTTATGTGAAAGCATTTAAAAATAATTAAAGACCAAAAATATTATTTATAAGAGTTAAAAACCAAATTATAGATATAATTGACAAAAGGATAGACTAAACGATAACGTCATCTCTTAATGAGCTTAACAGGAATCTAACTTCCGACCTTCATTATGTGAGTCACACATACTAACCAATGCGAACATTACCCTATACCTCTTTATAAAAACTTTATATGCTGTTAAATTTTTTGTCATAATAAAATATTTATTTATTCTGAGATAGAGTGTAAATCTAGATTATTATGAATCTTTTCTATATATTTTAATCAGTATTATATTAATGCCTTTTCTGTAAATTGAACTCTATAAAAGTGCACGCTTTATTAAACCAATTCATTAATAGACTAATAGTCTCTATTTTGCATTCAATATCCTGTTAATTTCTCATTTTATGAGTTCATTCATCAAAAATAGCAGCAGAAAAATTTCAAACTGATGATCAGAAGTCTCTTCAAAAGCAGCAACCGAAGTTTGAGCACCAGAGCTAACGAATATGTCGCAACAGTTCAAGGATATGCGGCCGGGTTTAAAGAACCAAAACCAAAACAAAGGTTCTATAAAAAAGAGTATGAGAAGATAGGTCTTAATATGACCAAGAAAGAATTAGGTAGGAAGAAATTTCAGATTATGGAATATAATTCTGAAGAAGATTCTTTGCAAAAACCTTATTCTCAATATCCAAAAAAGCGATTTAGACAACAACTTTCTGAATTACGATTAAAATATAAAGCAGAATTAGCCGAGAAAGAGCTCAACAAACGAATTTTACAAAAAGAAAAGATTGAAGAGTTGAAAGTGAAGGAGGATAATATCGATAAATATCGTAATAAGAAAGTTAAAGAATATAATGAGATATTAGAACAAGACATTCAATCTTTTATTCATATTGAAGATCAGATTTTTAAAGATAAACCTGAGATTAATAAAAAAGAGAAGCTCGAATTACACCATCAAGATGTGAAAGCATTGAGAAAAAAGAGGAGGGAACAATTGTTTGAAGCCAAAAAGTTAACACGCCAAACTCAATTGTTGAAATTATTTTATATGGCTGAGAAATTCGTTACTTCGGATAATATTGACCAAGTTATTGATTTAGCTCATGAAGCTCCGATCTCAACGTCTAAGGACATTGAATTTATTAACGTCATAGAGCGACAAAATCAAATATGTGATGTGATGAATGATACTTTGGATGGTAAACCGGGCGTCAAAGCTTTGCTGCAATTTCATAATTCGCAATAATAAACCTTTTTTCTGAGAATCAACTGTATTTCTTTATTTATAAAGAATAATTAGATGAACAAAGCATCATCCAACGAATTGATACAATCTTCCACACTATCCACATCGGAAGAAAAATCTTTCACTGTCTGAATCTGCAAATTAGAAACCAAATCCCTAATAACCAAATCTTTCTTATGAGCTAAGCCTTTGGACTTTTGCTGCAACTCTATACCTTTAACATTCAAGCCCGATTTAAAAGGATTGCTGACTGAGAATTCCAATTGTGGTATATGAATAGGATCGAAAACCCTTTTATAGATCTCCATGATATTTAAACCATCCTTAATGATAAGTAATAGTTCTAAAACATCCTTATCTTCAATGGTCACCTTACTAAACAGAATTGGCCCACATCGGGTCCAATAACCACTTCTTGCTTTGATTGCTTTATTGAGCTGACTTGATGTCGAAAAACAAACAAAACCATGACCTAAAGATTGATATTGAAATAAAGGATCTCTAGCAATGACAGTATATACAATTTGATACTGGATAAACAACTCACTTAATTTCTTTTCATCTATTTCAATTGGAAGATTTCCAACTTTAAGGATCCGACTTAATTCGATCTCTAATGTTGTATTAGGACTTTCACTTTTGTATTTCTTTTTCTATAATAAAAGTTAAGAGTAAAATGAATTGTACAATTAATTTCACTGGAATAGTCTCCATCACTATATACAAAAACTTAATATCTCAATGTTAAATTACCATTTTGATGATCGATATTTTGATACTGATATTCATTTTGACCATTTTCATTAGAAAAGCATGGTTTCAAATAATCATTCTTATATCTCAAATTAGTTGTTTTATCAATAGCTTCTAATGCGCTTTGATAAGACTTGAAAGTTATAAATGCAAAAGAAAATGTAGGCCCTTGAATTTTAGGTAAGAAGATATCTAAACTATATCAAAGGATGTTAAGATTAAGGGATGGTACATTTCACCATAACCTGAATAAAGTTTTTCTATTTCCTTCATCTTAACAGGATAAGGTAAACCTTTAACATAAATTTGAGTCCCTAAATTCAGTCTATTTTTGATAGAAGAATACCTTGATTGTGATGCATTTTTCGTACAGTAAAAAAATCCAATTGAAATTTAGTTTAGTCGAATTGATTAGTGTAAATAAAAACTCATCTTGTATTACGCCGTTTCACGCAAAGAGGTAAAGGAAAAAATTTAAATAAAAAATTCATTATGAGATATAAAAAGATGAAACTTTGTAGTTTATATATATGAACCTTCTACTTTTATTACATCGCTCCATCTTTCAGCTAGCTGTTGAATACCATTCAATGATCCTTTATATTAAGTTTCTGGATAATACTCTCTAGTTGTAATTCTAACTCTTCCAAATTGTCATGAACATTTTCTCTTAACTTCCTCTTTAATTTACCAAAACAATTAAAACCATATGGACTTGTATCTGGATTATATGGGACAAAATTTTTGAAGCCTCGGTTATAATTCTAGAATATTAGTGATCATAGTGAAAATAGGTTAAGGAAGCAACTAAATTGGTAAGAACTATAGCTAAGAGATATTTTATGGATAGTAAATACTTAAACTTATTTTCATTCTTACTGTTTTATGCATTCAAGAAACTAAAAGTCCTCGACTAATTAGAATTGAATTATGTTTCAAAAATTTTGTCCCATATGGAGGATAATACCAAGTGCGGATATTGTTGTCATCAAAAAAATCCATTAAAAACTTTGATTTATGAGGTCTTGCATTATCCTGTAAAACCATAAGATACTTGAATTTCTTATCAGGTAGCCATTTTAGTAAAACTTCATTAATAAAGCCTATATAGACTTCTGAGTTACCGTCTCTTTAGGTGCACAAAGCTTCCAATATGCAACACCATTATAATCCATTGCTAGTATAAGCATTCTTTTTCTCTGATAGTTTGATTGTGATACAATTTGTGGTGGACTTTCGTCCTTAGTGCTCCAAAATCGAGACTGGACACGCTGAGGTTGCATATATAAAGTAAGTCAAGTTTCATCTATTGCCAATGTTCTGTTTATTAGGGTTTTTTGTTTTGATAACTGCTCCAAATTATATCTACATGCTAATACTCCATGTTCTCTTTGTTCCTGTGTGAGAAAATGAGGAACCCATTTGCTCAATAATTTCTTCATTTGTAAATCTTCTGTTAAATACCGATAAACAGTAGCTTTGCTACAATTTACTAACATGGAAAGTTCGAGGCACGACCAGGCTCTACTTTGAGCAAGATATTCTTTAATTTTCTCAATTGTATTTTCTTTTATTAAATTATTACTTGTATCTCCTCCTCTAGTGTCTTCAACGCAATTTTGGCCCTTATTAAACTTAGAAACCATATTTTTCACTGTATTATATTTATAGGCCTTTTCTCCTATCGTTTTAACTAATTCTTTGTGTATTATTCCCGAACTGTGGCCTAGAATTACTCCAAATTTGATAGATACATGTTTTTCTTTATCGGTTATTGAATTTTTGTAAGTTATCCATTATAGTAATTTAAACAAATATGATTTAAAAATAAAGCTTAATTTATAGAAAAGATTATATATAAATCTTGGCACTAGATATTAATTTGCATATTTATTATTTATTAAAATTAGCTTACCTTTTTGCGTAAAACGGCGTAATAATAATAAAAACAACAATTTATTGAGGTAACTCCACCGGACCCATAGCGCTCTTTTCCGGAGTATCATTAGAAGTCTGTTTAGACTCGGTTATAGAAGGTTGATTTGCAGGATTAGAAACCGGCTTAGTAGGTTGTGGAGGTAACGGAGAAGCAACCTTATTAGTATTATCTTGAGGTTTGATTTCTTTCTTCTTCTCCTCCGTTTCATTTTCCGAAATTTTGCCTTCGGTTAGATTCGGGTCTGTTTTTTCTGCATTGGACTTTTCTGGAGTAGAACCGATCTCAGGTAAAACAATATTCAATGGTCCTTGAGCTGGTTTTAGTTTGGTAGGATCACTCGTAGCTGGTTTCACACCATTTTCATTAGAGTGGGCTGTTTGATCCGGATTTCTTCCTTTAGTAGATTCTTGAGATTTTTGTGACAAAGAATTAGGATTCGGAGGAATATTGGGCATACTTTCTTGATTTGGTGGCAAGGAATTGGTATTTAAACCTTGATTTGGAGCTTCAGTTTCAATTGGTTCACCATTGTTGAAAGTAAGCAAGTCAGGCTTCACTGTATTTTGATTCAAGTCGGGGTTTCCTCCATTCATGGTATTTGATCCGCCGTTTTGGTTCAGTTCGGGCTTTATTACATTTTGCAATTCATTGTTTTGATTTCCTAAATTATCCAAGTTTGGTCCATTAAATTCACTAATATCATTCTGATTTAAATAAGGTCTTTCCATAGATGGGACATCTTGAAGTATCATTGATCCATTTGAATTCATTTGTGGTCTTTGATTAAGATTATCCTGATTAATAATCTGAGCTTGATTATTATTACTTGATGGAATGGATTGAAATGATTGATTAGGTAGCTGATTTATGAATAATGGATTAGTGTCTCCACCAGGCTTTTCTTCATTTGATTGTTTTGCCTGATCTCCAGAATTGAGCAATGGTTTATCAGAAGATAAATTGATAGTCGGTCCATTATTTGAAGGAGGATTCTTAGGAGCATTATTTTTATTGAGCTTACCTGCTTGTTTGTTCATCTGACTTAATTGTTGAGGAGTAAATGGGATAATAAATTGTGGCTCGGAATTATCGGTATAAATTGGATATTTAGGATCTCTGCCCATATCAACATTATTCTTTAATCCTTCACCATTTGGCTTCATCACAGTAGTAGTAGTTGTTGTTGTTTGCGGTAAAATTTGGACGTTGGAATTCGGTCTTGGATTAGAGAGATTTTCTACTGCTGGGATGTTGGATACACCATTACTTATAGGCTTTATAGAATTATTGTTCAATAAACGACCTTCATCTTTTCCATTATCAATTGCAGTATTTATAGTATTTTTAATCGGCTTCATCATATCACTATTTAATGGCCCTCTAATCTTGCTACCTACACCTCGAGTAATTTCTTCGGATTTCTGTTTTGAAGCTTCATTCCGAGGTATTGATTGTTCATTCCTTGAAAAATTTTCTGCAGTAAGCGCAACGGCTTCATTTCGAGGAGAATTTTCTACAGTTTGTGGTGTTGGTTGAGCTCCAGAAGCAACGGTAGATTGAGGTAACGGTGGAGTCATAGGTTGAGCTACAGGCTTAGAAGCCATAGCAGGAGGCTTAGGGACATCTTGAGAAGGTTTAGGCTGAGAGACATCTTGGGATGGCATAGTAGTATCCGGCGCAGAAGGTTTCGATGGCGCATACATGGAGTTTTTGGCTTTGTCTGTTACTTCGACGTCAAAACAACTAAAGTATTCTTCTCCATTGGCAGCCGGGAAACGATCGAATTTCCACCACCAAATGAATTGATGTATGCCTGGTTGGGCATCAGCAGGGATCTGAAATGTGCCATAACATGGCAGTGGCCCATTCCTACCTTTAGTGTTATCTTCTGCGCATTTACCGTCATCATAGTTGTGAGTTCCACCTAACTGGTTAGCTTCATTCAGCTCGGAGCGCAGGACTAATTGACTGCCATCTTTCAAGCTTCCATTGTACGGCTTGGATGCCCAATGCATAGTGTAAGTTTTAGGATTCGGTTTGTTTTGAGGCGGTACTCGGTCTTTAGTTACATGGCCATTTTCTAAATACATAATCTTCATTACTTGACCAGGTGTCGCCTTGGCTCGAGGAAATTGAATACTGTAGTTATCGGGACTAGTTTGGTTTCCCGGCTTGCATATTGGCATGTTCTTTCTTCCTTCAATTTCATAAGTTGATTCTCGATCGATATGTCCTTTATATCCTCTGATGTAACCATTACATTGGTCATCTGATCCAACGTCAGTGCAGTCTAGCCACGTGTGGGCTTTTAGTAATTCAAAAAGCAAGATATTAATTAAGAATTTCATTAAGAAACTTGAGGTTAGAAGGCCTTTTATACTTCTAAATTTCCCGATTTTTGTTGTTAAATTTCCCTTTGCGGATTTTACTACATCTTTTACTGGCAAGGGTGTGTTGAAAATTTAACAAATCGGAATAAAAAGCACAATATATGGGACAAAAGTTTTGAAGCATAATTATTTCATCATAGTGAAAATAGGATGAAGAAGCAACTAAAATGGCAAGAAATATAGCTAAGAGATATTTTATGGATATTAAATAAATGAATTTATTTTCATTCTTACTATTTTATGCATTCAAGATAGTAAAATTCCTCGACTAATTAAAATTGAATTATGTAAGAAAATCTTGTCCCATATTATAGTAAACATTCTACTCATATTTTCCAAAAGAAAGAAAAGAGCTCAGTTATGGAGGAGTGTGGAAAATGTTATTTAATGCAAAAAGATAAATATTAATTCAAAGATGGTCTGTGGTATAAGGAGTAACAAACAAATTGGTATTTAAAGGAATCCGATGGTTATTAGCGAAGCCATTAAACGTAACGCTTGACCTATTTAACTCCTCCAATACATGGTTTTCCGATGAAGACGAAGGTGCAAAACTACTGATGGATTCATTCAGATCTACACTGTCGGTGTTGAATAAGTTTGTCGATGCATAAGCTTCTTTTTCTTTTATCAAGGGTACTGTGCTATGTCTCTTACGGAATGATCTTTCATATCTTGCTTGATCAATAAGTGCTTGGTTCAAAACCAATGATGCTAGAAGGGCAACAACATCCACCGCCGTGAATAGGAATAAACAGGTGTAAATGTTCTTCAAGTAATCATTGACGAAAGAAAAGATATTATCCGCACAGCCCATTAACGCACCGCTGTTAATGATCTCTAACGGACATGTATTACTGGTTACAGGATGATCCGTGGAGCTTTGGTACCCGCAACAATGCTCTTCTTTCTGAAATAAGGCCTTGATTTTAGAGTCCCATTTCAACCATCTCAATTCATAACCATTTCTAATGTCAAGGGCTTCAAACCAAACATAGGTTCCTAAAGCTAATGTTAATATGATCGATACAACTAGAAACGGGTTGAATATCTTCAAATATATCCTACTTTTGTTCATTGTACTATTGTTTTTCTGTGAGGGTGAAGCCCAACGTTGACTGGGAGATTTATTAGTTTCTGTACTTAGTATGGCTAATATAGCAGGTATAGTATTTAGTAGCATCAGTATTCCTATTGTAAACCCCATAGTAATTTGGTCTGCGCTTAGAATGATACTTCTTCTCTTAATTGGCGTCAACCAAAATCCAATGCTGACACAAATAGCTATTAAACCTGATATACAATAAGTGACAAATATTGATAAGACGGACTTCTTCAATCCATTGGTTACACCTACCATTTAAAGTTTTTAAATTTGCGTTTGGAGACTGAGGCCCGATTTGGGTAGGATTTTATGCCCTTTTATGGTTTCATCCTAATTTAACGCCGCACCCAAAAATAAAATAGTCACAACTTGGTCATTTCTAGCTTTTCCTAAATTTCTGACTTTTACTGTAACATATATACAATAATCAGAAATGAATATAAGAATTATGATTAACTCATCTAACCAAAATATAATGAATAACAAGCTGCTAATAAGATTTTCAAAATGAACGAGTTATATATTAAATCAATTTACTGATTTTAGATGATTATTTATTAACCTTACTAAATACATAATTACATTCTGTATTTTGTATCCTTTAGGTATTTCGACATTCTTTATTTAGTTACATTGTAGCAATTCTTTCCTATTCGAATACTATTAAATTGATTACTTTGGATTTCTATTTTATGCCTTTAGTTATAATTTCTTGTTTTATTAAGCCGTTTCTATGTGCATTCAATCATCTTTATGTGAATTCAGCCATCCTGATGTGCATTCAGCATTTATGATGTTGCGTGTAAATTTCAATCAATTTGAAGTGATTTTCATTGTGCTATAAATTCGATGCCAAACTAGGGTACCAGCCCAATTTTTTTTAAAAACATATACATTTATGTCAACTATGGAATACAGAGAAAGCTTTTTCAAGGCCTGGTTCCGAATAATGACGAGTAGACCAGAAAATTTAAAATCTCGTTTGACTAACTTTTGGTTCAGATTTGAGGTGGAAAATTTTGATTAGTAAAATATGTCAAATAAACAGTCTGAAAGTACACCTATTCTCCTATTTTACTTTACATAGCTTTAATGATTGAAACAGCTGAAACACAAATTTATATTACTGGATTGCCTATTGATGTTAGCAAATTCGAACTTAACAGATTATACAAAAAATATGGAACAATGTAAAATATCCTCCTCCCCGAATCATGTATCAATATATTATCTGCTCAATTAATCACTTTTATTGATTTCTATTTATGTTTGGGTTTAGTGTTCATATTTACATTCCTGTTCAACAAGTTAAATGTGCTAGTTATGCCTTCGTATCCTTTTCTAAGAAACAAAGTGCATTGGATGCCATTAGTGGAACTAATGACACCAAATACAAGTACCGACATCTTCGAGTCGAACTTTCAATGGGAGTACAGACCAAGATGGAAAATCAAGATAATGAACATACAATTAAGCAAAGAAGCGATAGTTTTGATCAGTCGGTATTTTATTTTTATTGATATTTTCGTAGTCTCATAATATTCGTCATAAATATAGTCGTAATACTATTTCGAATTCTCCAAAGGAATCAAATACCATTATGTTTGTGGGAAACATTCCTCCTAATATAAATGAGAAACAGTTGTCTTATTTGTTTATTGGATTTGATGTTATTTCTATTTCTATCGCTCGTGGTCTCAAGTTCCAATCAAAGTGCTATGGATTCGTTTACTTTTCTTCAACCAAAGAATTGAATAGAGGATTGAAAGCTCTCAAAGGTACAAAATGTGACGGTAATCTATTGGAATTTCACCGGGCTAAATTGAATAGTTCACTTGATAAGTTGACGAAAATGATTAACTCTGGGCTGTCCAACTTTGATCTTGCTCCTAATCTTAATGAAGAAACTTGGTTTTATCCTCCTAATCCAGACAATGATAATCAATACCTTAATCCAGATCTCAGCCATATTTTTAATCATGATGTATCATTGATCAAGATAGATAGTTTTGGTAGGAAAGGCAGAGCTATTATCATGGATTTGGCATTGAATTTTGAGAAACAATCAGTCAAGAATTTTATTCCGTCTTATAATGATGATTGTTTTGACTCCTTTGATAATGCATTATCACCAACTGTTTGACTCTGTAGTTACGCTCTTTTCAATATATGAAAGTTGTTTTTTCAAAGCTGTAATATGCCTATTTTTATATATTTAAATTTGTATTGAATGTATACATTCGCTTCCAATCACTTTACCATTACTTGCATCCATTCAAGCTCAATCGAAATCACAAATTCACAAATGACAAAGCCATTGAGCAAAGAAGAGGAAGAGAGAAAGAGCCAAGAATTAATAGCAAAGATATTATCTGAAGAGCAAAACGGCTTTGAGTATGTCGAAGACTTTCCCAAAAGACGTAAGAACAAGAAGATAACTAGTAGTGATGAAGAGTTCCAATATAAAGAAAGTTTATTGGTTTTAATTGTGATTTTTTGTAGAAAAAACTCGTAGATCAAGCACGAAAAAAGCGAAAAAAAGTAGTACCAAGTCTACAAGTAAAGAAATAACCTATAGTTCATGTAATGGTCCTTATTCGAATAATGAAAAATCCTTGTTTTTGGAAGCTCTAGATTTATATGGTAGAGATTGGGATAAAGTCTCTTCAAAAGCTTTATTTTTAGGTTAAAGATCATGTAAAGACTAGAAGTTTGACGTCTATCAAAGGCCATGCAGCGAGATATTTTTATACTGCTAAACATAAGGATATAGCATTACCCGAACAAGCACATCGTATATTTTCTTATTTTTAATAGGTTTTGAAAAGCGGATCTCATTATACTGTTGATGGAAAAGTTGATAAAGATTTTGAAACTGATGAAGCAAATGGAGCCAAAATGTAAATCTCAAAAAAATTATAGCAAAATAGTAAACGATTTGGAGTGTTCAGCGACCAAGAAGAGATTTTATTTTTAGAGGGTCTTGAATTGTATGGTAGAAATTGGAAGCAAGTTTCTTATTGTTTATTAATCGATTTTATAGTTGGCACAACATATAGGAACACGTGATAGTTTATCAGTTAGAAGTCATGCTCAGAAACATCTTATTAGATTGTATCGAGATAATAAACCACTCCCAGATAAAGTAGTTTTATGCCTTCATAGTTTTGTAGGTCAGGGAAAGTGGAGAAGGTCATACTTTATCAGGGAAACCCCTTGATCCTGGTTCTTCTGCTGCCGTAAGATATTTAGGTATGGGTTATATCATTAAGCATGGAATAACGTATATCAATATTTATAAAATTGTAGTTTGACTACTTATAATAAAATGAAATCCACCCAAAAAGTGTTTCTCAATGATTCCGATACTAGCATCGATAGTTCTGATGAAGAAGGAAATGTCGAATATGTTTCTGGTAATGAAGAAGCTAAAGAAAGGACTCAATATTCTCTCAGTAGATTGAGGTCCAGACCAGACAAAGTACCGCTTTCAGAATGGGGATTTGACTTGACAAAGTAATCATCCAAGCCTTTTCATCTTGTTAGTGATCCAGATATGTATTCATTAGTTGTACCTAAATCTTATATGAAACGTAATCCAGAGGATCCGGAAGAGAATAAAGGAAATTTTCAACCATTTGAGGTACAAGTTCAACCTCAAGTAATAATTATGATGTTGATGCATGCTCATTTTTATGCTAAATCAGAGATAATTGGCTATTTGACTGGTAAATTCGACGATACAACTGAACCTAAGCAACTTCATATATTAGAAGCTTATCCTGCTAGGGTAATGTCCAATAATCAAGACAATGCAACTGAATGTGGATCTCATGTTTCGGTAGAGATGGATCCTGCTTCTTCAGCTCAATTAACTGAAAGAGCCCATAGTAAAGGGTTGATTATTGTTGGTTGGTATCATTCCCATCCTAGATTTGAAACTTCGCCTTCGATGTTAGATTTAGACATGATGAGAAGATATCAGATTTTAGTTAATGATAAAGATGCTGTTGACAAACCATTTGTTGCTGCCATTTGCTGTAATTTCACGATTTTTATTATTGTAGCACCTTATAATCTTGGCGATTCTGATATGGTTTCTAAGATTTCTTGGTTTAATGTTAATACTTCTTATCAAGCTGAAAAGGATAAAATCGAATCGTTTAAAAGAGCCTTGATCAAATCAGCTAGATGTTTATACATCAATTTAGAAAAGCCAGAAGTTAATGAGGAAGAATTGACTACTATTGTATACGCTTTTAATATTTATTTTGTAGTTGTCTTCTTTGGAGTTGGTTAAAAATGATGACAAAAAAGTTGATTTCAATAACCTTTACCTTGAGAATAAAGAGCAACCTAATTTATCAATCAAATATTACGAAAAGTTGTTCTTGAGCATTAAGCAACAACTCAAAATGAAAGAAAATGACTCCAATGATTGGTTGTGGATGAAATTAAAGGAGTTTTTGGATATTTCGCAATAAAATTTTCAATTTACTTTCAATTAACTTATGAACTCAGTATTTATAACCAGACTTCCAGTAGATACAACAGAAGACGAAATACAAAGTCATTTTGGGATAGATCAAAATAGGTACACCCTAATTTATCGATTTTGATAGATCAAATGTATTTATATACCAAGCATCTTGTAAAAAATACTTGTATGTTTTGATTACCTTTGATTCCAAAGAAGCAGTCCAATCGTTCAAAGAAGAATTCCATCGTACAAAATATAAAGGAAAAACCATAAATGTCAAATCATCACATAGAGCTACGAAAAAAGAGAAATCATCAGTATCTTTAACAAATTAATTTATAGACAAATGATAAAGAAGCATTATTAAAGCAACATTACAAAATTTTAAGGGAAATGATAGAAACGATGGTGATAGTTAAGAATTTACCAGTTAATGTGGATGAAGAAGAGCTAGCCTTTTATTTTAGATCATACGATATATTAGCAACTTTGATAATGCGCGATCTGGACACAAAAGAGTCCAAAGGATATGGTTATGTTTGTTTTCGGAGCAAAACAGATGCCATCTTAGCAACTATGCCCAAAACAATTTATATTAGGAAATCTATAAGACCAATAATAAAACATAAAAGAATGGATTATGAAAGTTATTGTGTGTTATATTATATTTATTCAGGTTTCCATCTTTTGGAATTGGATTATTGTTATGATTTCGCTTGCTTGGATCGTATTGATAGATCAGAATTTAATCGTAGTTTACATTCCAGTGAGAGTTATATGGTCAGAGACATTAATAAGAAATATGAAAAGTATTTTGATTGTTTGAATTATTACATGAAACGATTTACACCAAAAACTAGGCAAAACACTGCTCGGAGATATCCGAATTAATACTTCAAATAAAATTTGATCGTTTGCTATATTATTTATTATATGTACATTAATTAAATATTAGTTAAATCATCAATATTATCCATATTGAACAGTATCACGTTTTCAAAGAAGGACGCCACATTATTCGCGACATTAGACGAGAAGATAAAATCAAAAGCAGTATTAGGTTGATGATTAATAATTAATTTGGTATAATTAGTTTCTTTTTTGAGGTTATAATATATTCTTGTTTGCTTCACCTTTTTATCTTTGTAAAAGATGTGCACATGAGAGCTCACAATATACCTATAAACAGATTAATAGATATTGTTTACCTATTCTCGGATTTGTGAACAATAGTTTGAACTTCGATAACATCAACGACTCCATTTAAAGAATACTCTAATGAAGAGGGAACAGAAAGTTCATATTGAACTTCTCTGTAAAATCCACTTTTCCAGTTTGTAAATACGGGTGATGTTTTTTTGATTTTTCTAGCTTTAAAAGGAGCTGTTTTCTCTTTATCTAATATCTGTCTAATGAATTCAAAAGAATCATATAGAAAACAAAAGTATTGGCTAGTGATAAAATCAAATACAGTATCCATAGATAAATCACAATTAACTTGAATAGAAGTCATATCAAGACATTCCAAATTTATTCTACATATAATCAAAATAAAAAGCTACTTTAAACTTGTTTTGATGTAGGGATTTTTGCTCTTGTATTTAGTCGAATTGAAATCCTTGAATAGAGCACTTTGCTCATTATCTATATTAATAGAAAGACTCTTTCTCAATAAAGATTTATGTCTATCTTTATCAGCTGTAAGTTTAGATTCAATAGTGGAGAACAATTCTTTGAAAACAATATTAGAATCTTTCATAATAAACAAAGAAATCTAGCTAAGTAAATGAATCGGATATAAATACCTTCTTTGAACTTTCTAGGCAAATTTTGATGATTGGTATCATAAACATTTTTTTCTTCTTCTCAATCCTCATTATTTCAGTAATTGGTATTTGAATTTTCAATAACTTTTTTCTAATTACGCCTTCACCATACATGCTTAAGTTTTGTTGATTAAGGAAAATGTTTCCTCTAAATATATGTTTGTTAACTGAATAGACACCCGCATAAACTAAATATCAATATTTTGAGGAAGTACTTTGTGAACCTAAGAAACCGGTTTCAAATGAAGGTGACTGTTCTTGTAAAATCTCTTTGATTACATCTACTTTCATTAATTAGTTTTATTATTCTATCTTTTTGGGCTTGTGCCATCAATTTGCTACTTATATTCGCATTGACATTAGCCAGGTTCCATTTCTTTTATTCATGCAGGTTTCAAATTTCTTTGATCGCTACAACCAAAATGAATCAAAAAGGAAAATAGAAAATTGGATAGAATTTAGAGTGCGATTTTGTGCTATTAAATCTTTCTGTGTGATGTATAGCTCGCTATTTAGCCTCACATCAATAACACCGGTTAATTTTATCTCTCAATTTGTCATTAAGTTAAAGTCTTTATTAAGGTGTGCTCCGGTATTTCTGTCCAATTTTATAAATTTAAACACAGACAAATTATGTATTTTTGAAACACAAAATCACACACATTAAATAAACTTTATTAAATTAAAGCAATAAAATTTTAACCTTTATTTTTAAAGAATGAGAACGATTGAAAATCAAAACAGGGCAAATGCAAGACACCTTAAAAAATAAGTACAAAAACTATACATAAGTCTGTAGAAGAAATAGGTACTTCTATTTATAAAAAAAGTCCTACTAAAATAATCACTTCTAAAGTCAAAAAGAAAATACCAAAATGTCCTTCCACATATTTCGAGGAGAAATGTATACCATTTCCCAGTCTATTTAACATTTTTGGAAATTTTTTTTAACGTTTTTGGAAATCAGTTTAAAGTTAAAGAGAAGAACTTTCACGTTTTTGTCACTCATTTAACGTTTATGGAAACCAATTTAACGATGTTCTCATTGAATTTAACAATAAAGCAGACAAAATACAATGATAGAAATGGTAATAAAATCTAGTCTTAAAGTAAAAAGATATAGGATATGTAGGTTATTGCATTTAGATTAAAAATAAAGATATCATTAAAATATCCCAGTTACTTGGATTAGGATATAAATTCTTTAAATAAAGTATTCGGAAATAGATTTGATAATAAGATTAATCAATAACGGTTGAGTGTAAGAAAATGTATTGTGTTTAAATTATTCGCTCCTTTTATACGAATTCCTTGATTTTTTGCCAATTAAACTTAAAAGGTAAACATCGAAATTGAGAACCAGACCTAGGAATTTTAAAAATAAATGATAAACGAGAAGAGATGTTTTTGGGTATTTTTATATTGTAAAGTTTATCATTACTTGATTTAAAAAAACTATATCTTGAATATCTGACGATCAGAATCTCTCTTGAAACAAAAGTTCGACCCAGATACCTCAGACTTATAAATAAATACAATATTAAATAAAAACCATTAAAATAAAGGGAGTATTTTAGTATTTTGCCTCCACCAAAAAAAGGAAATGACACGCGTAAAAGTTGATAAGATAATATTAAAACTTTATGAATTCTGGATACAACCAAATAGATAGAATACCTACAATTCAAGAATTAAATACAATGTTTTCCAATAATCAATATACTTATCAATTTCTGTTACAGGAGAAAGTATTTTATAATGAAATTTAGTGTATTAATTGTCAATTTCCAATGAAAAGAAACGAAGACACCAAAAGTTTTCGATGTTATAAGAGAAATTGTATTAAAAGAGGTACAAGAATATCCATAAACAAGAATACTATTTTGATTCTGCAAAAATAACATACAAAGAGGTTTTTCAAATCGCACAATTATGGTTGGCAAAAGCTTCAGTGAAAACAGCTATTGCTTTAACTGGAAATTCTACAACCACAATATGTAATTTTTATTGCAATTTTAGAGAGCTAATTACTTTAGATTTAGATCCAGAAGATGAAATTATTGGTGGTGAAGGAATATCTGTTTCTATTGACGAAACAAAGCTTGGTAAATGGAAATACAATAAAGGCCATCATGTTTCAGGAGTTTGGCTTCTTGTCGGAATAGAAAAGCTTCCAAATGGGAAGGTATTCTTAGCAAAGTTTGAAAATAGAAGCGCTAAAACTTTAATAAGAAAAATTTAGAAACATGTTATTGTTGGCACATCGATACACACAGATTTATGGAAAGGATACAGCAACTTAGAAGAATATGTATATAAACACAAAACTGTTAATCATTCTATTGAATTTGTGAATAAAGAAACTGGCGCTTGTACAAAGGATGCAGAAGGACTAAATAGTGGGTTAAAAAGACGAATACCTGTCAGAAATAGAACAAGTGATGGTATTGACGCACATTTTGGCGAATAAATATGGAGAAGGCAAAATAAAGGAAAATAATGGTCCAAAGTTATTGATGCACTCAAATGTATACATTATGATTATTATAACACTTGATTATTTTGAATAATAATATTAAGCTTTTTATAATAAAATCATAAGAATTACAAGTTTTAATTATTAATATTTCCTTTTTTAGGTGGAGGCAAAATACTAAAGTTCAACCAAATAAAGATGTACTTTTAAACTAATTAAATTTTCAGCAATAAAAAACCTCCTATTACCATCGATAATGTAGACTTTTACGCTCTTATAATTTAGAAAAATAATATAGAAATTTCTAAACTATCCAGTCTTATATCCAGATATTTTGGTTTGTAAATTTATATATTTATATGCATTTTTTAGTTCGATTTTTTTTCTAAGGTTGTTCATAGACATAAAAAGCCATAAATTGTTTATTGATGAGTATAAGCTAATCCTGCATCACAGTTTGTGATATTGCAGGCCATATATCTAAAATATCCTTCACAGTCTTCTTCATTTACATAAGATACAGGCGAAATCATAATATCTTTTAATAAACCATCTTCTCCTAGCCTAATTTTAGAACGCACTTTATTTTCAATTTTTGAAAATGCATTTTTTATTTGGTTCAACATGTATGAATAACTTGATAAAAAATGGTATGTATTTTCATATTTCAGAGTTATCCTAACAAGGTCTTCATTACTATGCGTGTGGTCATTATCAAGTATTATACTTACAGTTTCCATTCGCTTAGTATTTTTAAGGTAATTGCAAAGCTCATCAAAGTATTCCGAAAAATAGCTGCATTGACTGAACTGTCAAATATAACTTTTGAATAGCACATTCCAGAAATGGTAATACTTGAAATAAGGCTGGTAGACCTCCCAAGTACTTTTGGTATGACAGAACTCGCGCTTGTTCCAGCCCTGGACCTAGCTTGAGTTCTCTGCAAGTGAAAATTAAAAGAACTTTCGTCGACAAACACGACCTTATTATAATCATTTGAAAATGATTATTAAACCATAATGAATAATCTTTATTTCTTCTATTTTTTCTTCTAAATTGACATCTAATTCTCTATGTGATCTTTTTAATGTAATACATAAATCAGCTAAACATCTGTCAATTGATGAGGTAGAGATAGTAAATGGAGCATCAAAGAAATCCATCAATTTTGTTTTAATTTCTTCAAGTGAAAGTCTAGAATGTTCACTAAGTATATTTTCAATTTTCAACTTTACTTCTTCAGTCAAAACTGATCTTTTTTTCTCGCCTTTCTTTTTTGGTTGACTTGTTCTTGTTGGTTTAAAACATCTCCAAATGCTACATGCAGTATTATAACTTATCTGGAAAAAAATTGCTGCATCTTTTATCAACATGCTCTCTTCATTTACCACTATAACTAAAGCTCTTGTTTGCTCTATAGAAATTTTATTATATTTAGATCGTCTATTGTTAATATTCGCATAATTTGGAGCTTCCAGCCTACATTCTTTCATTATTATGAAATATGTAATTTAAGTGTTAAAAGTAACGCTTAAAATTATTTTGATATTCGTTTTTAGTACATCACCACAACTTCAGTTTTTTTTAAAAAGTATAAATTTGTCTTTTTCATGTGTTTATATTAGAACGTTCCGCGCAAAAAGAGACTGTAATTTTGTTTAATCACTCCTTTAATAATATACTAATAATACCAAGGATTTTAAATTAGTTTACATATATGACAAGATTTATTTATAAATAATTATATTTTGAATATTATCATTAATAGCTTGCAAAAATTAAAAGATTCAATTTCAGATAAAGAACAGCGGATTTTCATCAAATTTGACGTAATCCTGGGACACAGTTCTGAGATAATTCATAAAGACTTAGTTGAATCAGTTAGGAATAGTGCCTATAAACTAAATACAGTCAAAAGTTTAGTTATTAAGCTTAAGAGAGGCTACAATGTGGTCAAAGATAGCCAAAGAGGCGATACAAGTCATATCTCGAAAAAAGAAAATGTAATAGATGAAATTAAAGAATTGTTGGCCAAAATTAGAATATGATTTTGCATCGAACTTTCCATGCGGGTGAATTGTAGTAAAACAACAGTATTTCGATATTTAACAGAAGATTTACAAATGAAAAAATTATCAAGTAAATGGGTACCTCATTATCTCATGGATGAACAAAGAGAACATAGAGTGTTAGCATATAAAAATAATATGTAACTCTTATCGAGACAAAATAACTTAATTAATTGAACTTTGGCAATAGATGAAACTTGGGTGTCTTTATACATGCAACCCCAACGTGACCAGATTCGATCTTGGAGAAATAAGAATAGAGACACACCTGAATTTGTACTCCAATCTAAATATGAAAGAAAGAGAATGTTAATAGTAGCAATGTATTTTCAAGGTGTTGTTTATTGGAAGCTCTGTGCTCCTAAAGAGACAGTAACTTCAGATGTCTATAAAAACTTCCTAATCGAATTATTAGAAAAATGGTTACACCTGATAAGAAATTCAAGGTGCCTACAACATTACATGATAATGCTAAGTCGCATAAATCAAATCTTATAAAGCAGTATTTTATTGATGAAAATATCCGGGTTTGGGATCATCCTCCCTATAGCCCTGATATTAGCCCACCTGATTTCAATTGTTTTGGGCAATTAAAGAGGAAGTTAAAGGAAACATTTATGATAATTTGAATGAACTAGAAATTAAGCTAGAAAGTGCAATTCAGGAGCTTAATTCTAAAGGGTTTATGAATGGTATCCGGAAGTTACCCGAAAGATGGAGAAGTGTAATAGATGCAGAAGGTTCGTATCTATAAACATACTAAATTTTAACTTTATACCTTTTATAGCAAATTTTTTCAAGTGCCTCTTTACTGGGAATACCCTACTATTATTTGATGCCAGTTCTTTTTAATAAAAATTAAAATAAATTAAATGAATAAAAATAAGATAAAAACAATATTAATATATTATAAAATAATTCAATCATAAAATTTTTTTTATTTATTTTAAGCATAATTACAGGGTTGTCACGTCATTTTTAAATTTTGTCATTCAATTTTTAAATGAGGTGACAAGATTGAAAAATTTAAAAATGACGTGACGACCCTGTAAGTTATATTAAAATTATAAAGTGCGTGAATAAATTATGGTCGCACTGTAAATTCGTATTTATCTAGATTTGTGGTTCTATTTAGTAACTAACAGTAAACTTTACTCCCTTAATCAGAAAAACAAATCCGATTTCGAAACTATTCAAGCGTTATTTCTTTTATTTGACGAATTTAGGCCTAAAAGTTCCGAGATAAAATTCTAGTTTTGTGGAAACTCCGAACAAAATTTGGATTTAATATAAAAAAAGTTGATTTTTTGTTTACAAATGAAATCATATCATTTCTCTTTTAGGGTTACATCATTTTGGCCTATTTGTCAATGGACTGACCGAAATTGTGTAAAAATGGACCAAAATTATAGTTTTGTTATAGAATATATTAAATAATTAGCACTATTGTCTATTCGCGATAACAAGACACGTCTTTTTTAGACCTGTAGCGCACAAGAAGTTACAGTTAACTTTAAATATTTTCACAAAGATAGTTCAATTAAAAACAGATGCAAAATTCCAATTATTCATTCAGTTATGGGTGATCTTCGGATCTGCAGTTGTTTCATGAATTTCGGACTTCCATTAACAGATCGGTTGAAAAGAATCTCGATTGCCTAAACTGGTTGAATAAAATTCAAACAGGGCGAATCATTTCCAAATAAGGATTAAATTCATGTGATTCAGAAAAAGCAATAAATGCTTTAAAAATTCAGGATGAAATCATAAATTATGAGTGTAGTTTCCCGCCAAACGCGAAATTCCAAATTAAAACGTAATCAAATTAATTAATATTTTAGTTACTTTAAGTGATGTTCCGAAAAATGAACAAACTCCTACCAGTTTTTTGAAGGACCTTGATAAGCTTGACTTTGAACCTAATCCTTTTGAGAATAGTTTTAAAGAAATGGCATCTGATGATGCTGTATCGCTCCCTCCTATTTCCTCTATCAGCCCTTCGAATTCAGTGCTCAACTGGGATGACATTAAAATTTCGCCTATAATTAATGATCCAAGTCAGCAGGATAAAAGGCCTCATTCTTCTAAGAATTTTGGAATTAGGAGCAAAGAAAAGAATATTAAGAATTTTAAAGAGCAAACGAAGAAAAGACGAACACCACATATGCCTAAAGATGGTGATAATCCTTTTGATAAAGAATTCTCAGATACTAAACGTAATTTAGAAGCTCAAGAATCGTATACACCTCTTGCTCAAATTAACAATGCTTCAAGACAGAATTCTTTGCCTAATAACTCCTTATATCCACAGCCTACCACCCAGATTTTCAATCAACAAATGCAACCATCTCAACTAAATACTTCTTTGGGTAATAATACTTTCTTGGCTCCTTTCACCGGTGGATATTTGCAGAATGTACCTATTCAAATGTTAACGAAGCATACAACCTCGAATAGAAAAGGAGTTGGTGGTAGAAAGAGAAAGCCTATTGACAAGTTGGATCAAAAAAGAATCAATTTCTTAGAACGAAACCGCAAAGCGGCGTTAAAATGTCGGGAAAGGAAGAAAGTGATTTGGAATAATCTCGAGATTAAAAAAAATCTTATCTGTTTGGAGAATGTTAGAATAGAAGAGGATATAGTAAGTTTGAAAGATATTATTTTAAGTATGAGGAATCTATTGATTAATCATAGCAATTGTCATATAGCTAGAAACAATGGCATACGTGGTATTGATACTTTGCCTTCTAGCTTGATCGATGCTAATGGGATGATTAATATTGCAACTAATCCTAAACCCAATATGATGGTTAATTTTGAAGATTAGGCTATCTATGGAGTACAAAACTTGACTACTTTTCGATAAAAGTCGTTAAATGCATGTTAATAATTTTTAAATCAAATCCCAGACTTTCTCCCCATTTAATACATGTCATAAATTGGGTATTAAACTTATTTTAAGCTGGTGCATCTGGGTCATATATTGATGACTTCAAATTAAGTTGTGGTCCGTTATTCCTGTCAAAAAACTAAAATAATAAGAAGCGTAATATTTATTTTAAAAATAAACGATATATACTGTGTTTCTCATATTAAAAGCAAGGGCTTCTAATATGGGTAGTGCTTGTATTGACGTGAATAATTTTTACCTGGTCACATAGTTATATATTTTTTGATAAAATAGTATTCCATAGGCTTCTATTTAGGGTAGTGCTTTTCATATGAGAAACACGGTATATAAAATATATTTAATTTAATGTTTCATTTTTAAAGTGTTTATATATACCATTTCCCAGTCTATTTAAAGTTTTCTTCAGTCGATTTAACAATTTGGATCAGGTCGGTTCCATGATCACAAGAAGAAATACGACAAAATCACATCAGATAGATTGTATAAAAGGATAATATAGTGGAAAGGAATTTGAATCAGATTAGTTTTTATATCCCAGGGGAAAACCATCAAATCACACAGAAAATGTATCAAAATAGATTTATTTTCATCTTGGGATGATTAATCCCTGGAAGCAGAAGATTCCCACAAGCTCCACACCACCTGGAGTATAATACTCCTTGATATGTTCGCACATCCTCAGGAAGGGGTTATCGGGGAACCTGTCCCGCCACATGAACTCATCCTAATATTCCTTTTTGTCGCCCCTCTCAAGACCCTTCGGATCAGGTCTGTTTGGTGATCATGAAACCGACCTGATCCAACAATTTTAGCAATTGATTAAACACCAAAGTGAAACATTTTAACGTTTTTGGCAGTCAATTTAACAACTAAAAGGAATATTTAACGTTTATGAAAACCAATTTAACGATGTTCTCATTGAATTTAACAATAAAGTAGACAAAATACAATGATAGAAATGGTAATAAAATCTAGTCTTAAAGTAAAAAGATATAGGATATGTAGGTTATTGCATTTAGATTAAAAATAAAGATATCATTAAAATATCCCAGTTACTTGGATTAGGATATAAATTCTTTAAATAAAGTATTCGGAAATAGATTTGATAATAAGATTAATCAATAACGGTTGAGTGTAAGAAAATGTATTGTATTTAAATTATTCGCTCCTTTTTATACGAATTCCTTGATTTTTCGCCAATTAAACTTAAAAGGTAAACATCGAAATTGAGAACCAGACCTTTAGAAATTTTAAAAATAAATAATTGTCATCCAATGTACAGGGTGGCGCAAGTAAATTTGGACACTCTAATTTTTGTGATGGGTGGTAATAAAAAATATATTTATTTAGTCAATTTTTATTTTTAAAATAACTTTTCAAAATGGAAAATAAAACTAAATCTATTGAATATCAAAATAGAATAAGAATAAAATGTTTATTGGAAGCTGGAATGTCCCCTACAGAAATATCACGTCAAGTAAAATGCTCTCGACAAACTGTTTACAATATGAAGAAAAGAAGCAAGATGACAAGAAAAAAAGGGTCTTATGGAATAGAAAACTTTATAAAAACACCAATAAATTTATTAAGCGTATATTAAAAAAAAAACATGGAGTTTCAAATAGAAAATGTGCAGCTAAGTTGAATTCTAGTTTAAGCTATCAAAAATGCAAAAGTATAAGTAAAATAACTATGCAAAGATATAGAAAATCGACAAATTGGGGGGGGGGGAATGCTTATTCAAGATATAGAAAATCGACAAATTGAGGGGAAATGATTATTCAAGACAAAGAAAACCCCTTTTAAGCCAAAAATATCGATGATGGAATTAATTTTGGTAAAATAGTTGAAAATGCAGGACTTTTAACTAAATGTCCAAAAGCAATAGAATTGATTGATAATATCTTATTTACTGATGAATCTCATATACAACTTTATATCCAATTAAAAAAGAAATATTTCATATTATACAAGTAAAAAAAGCAAAGTTCCGAAAATACCTTGTCCTAAAAAATCACTTTCTATTATGGTGGCTGGAGGAATGTGGACAAATGGTTTAACAAAATTACATATTGTTGGAAAAGATCGAAGTCACAGGAAAAAATAACCAGGACAAAATTATTCCTATTTACAGGGCTACCACTAATTATAAAAAAATTAGTACTAATTCAATAGAAATTATTTTTGGTTATAAAAAAAATCATTAGCCATTATAAGGAAAATATTAAATATCCGATTAAATAAACAAAAACACCTTAATTAAATGTATATAATGTAACAAAAATCAATTCAATGCTATCTATCCTAAATGAATACTAATAACGATTTTAGAGTCTCCAATTTCAATACAAATGAAGCTGATTTATCAAATTCAATAGTTCAGACTACCAGATACCAAAATACTGAGAATGCTAGTGAACAAAAAAATAGTCCTAATACCGTGACTCAAAGGAAAACAAGAAAATCCGTCTTAATTTCTGATATTGTATTAGTAAAAAGTCTTTATTTACGATCTGTCAAAATAAATGAAATAGCATTAGATTCAAATTTATCAACGTCCGCAGTGTATAAAATAATAACAGATTTGAAAGACAATGACATGAATGAAGAGTTAGTAGCAAACTCAAAAAAACTTCCTGGTCCAAAAAAGTTTGAGAACATGGAATTTTTGCAAGGAGTTGAGCAAGATATACAGCATGACCCATGTTACACCCAAAATGGTATAGTACAAAGAATTGCAAGCAATAACATTCATAAAAGCCAATCCACAGTATCAAAAACACTTAAAAAATTAGATTTAACTAGAAAGAGAGTCAAAAAGATAGCACATAGAACGATTGAACCGGATATTATTGCTCAAAGAAAAGCATACTCTATAAATGTAAGAACTATTCCTGTAAATCGGTTATGCTTCTTAGATGAAACCGGTATAAATGTTCATACCACTGCTCGTTTTGGGTATAGCCCTAAAAACACTCTTTGTACATCAATTGTGAATTCTAACAAAGGAAAAAATGTATCCTTTTTAGTGCTTATCAACAACAATACTATTTTGAATTATTTCTCAGTTGAAGGTGCTTTTAATAGTAATGTGTTTTTTGGTTTTATTTTACAGTGTATTGACCATGGATTTATACGAACAGACAATTATGTTGTCATGGACAACTACCGGATTCATAAAAACTCGCGCATGTTATCTTACCTGGCTTCTAGAAACTTCAATATACTCTTTTTACCACCGTATTGTCCCCAATTGAACCATATCGAGGAGGTATTTTCTTTAATTAAAAGTAGGTATCACCAAAAAAGACCAAGAGCTACAAATTCTACTGAAATTCATACTAATATGTTCGAAGTAATGGAAGATATAAATAATGATACTAGTATAATAATTAGTAGGTACACTGCCCGTCAAAAGTGATTCAGTGTTTGGAAAATTCGAACTTAAATGGTAATTCATAAATGAGGAAGACTTCGAGCAAGCAAATACTCATATGGTAGACAGATACAGTCTTTGTCTATAACATTCCTAATATTATGGATATCTTTTAAATATTGATAGAGTTATGATTACTCAAAATTGAAAGTAGGTGATTCTGTGTTTTGACGACTTTTTAAAAAAATGAAAAATCAATAGATTGTGTGCCCGCCCTTGGTTTTTCTGATCTGTTCGAGTGTTCTAGGCATTGATCTAACAAGCTTAAGACATACTTCAGCTGAACTATTTTTCCATATATCTTGAATTCTCTNCATACTTCAGCTGAACTATTTTTCCATATATCTTGAATTCTCTCCCAAAGTTAATCTTTG
This sequence comes from Holacanthella duospinosa, assembly GCA_002738285.1. Classification (NCBI taxonomy): domain Eukaryota; kingdom Metazoa; phylum Arthropoda; class Collembola; order Poduromorpha; family Neanuridae; genus Holacanthella; species Holacanthella duospinosa. Next base: position 53,886 of record NIPM01000714.1, read on the forward strand.
TCTTTACATTGTGGTCAAATTTTTAGCTCTCTTTTCATATGATCCCATAGATGCTCAATTGGGTTAAGGTCAGGAGATTGTGCAGGCCATTTCATTACCTTTATTTCGTTTCTTTTGAACCATTTTTTATACTTGAAGCGGTATGAGAGGACGCATTGTCATTTTGAAAGACAATTTTAGATTTGACCAAGCCATACAAGTCAATTGTATACATCAGCTCGTCATCCAGAATAGTCTCATATATCTCAGCATTAACACTGCCATCAATTCTACAAAGATACCCAACACCTGATGAAAGCATACATCCCAAATCATAATTGATCCACCACCGAGTTTTTTGTTTGAGTAATATTGTGATCTCTGAGTGATTCCCCGATTTTTCTGAAGGTTCTATCACGTTCATCAGATCCCTCTAGATTTACTTTAGTCTAATCTGACCATATAACCATATCCCAAGTCCTTATTTTCCCAATTTCTGTGTGTTTTTCAAATTCTAATCTTACTCGACGATGGGATTTTTTTAATTGTGGGCATTTCTTTTTGTATCTAGATATGATATTGCTACGTTTTAATATGCGCAGTATAACACTCGAAGAGGCGGATATTCCTGCATAGGTCTTGAGTTCTTGCTGTATTTCTGTAGAGGTTGAGCATTTACCACTTGTTGCTAATCTTCCAATAATTTTTCATCATACTTATCTAAGACTCGAGGATGACCTATTATAGGCTCTGGAATATTTTTTTCAACTTATTTATTACTCTGGACACTGTTGCTTGTGAAACTCCAACAATTTCAGCTATTTTTCTT
>NIPM01000715.1:0-54542 GCA_002738285.1 Holacanthella duospinosa
TAATAAACGCTAATTTTAAAAAAATGTTTGTTTAATTTATTTTACCAACAAACTGGTTGAAATTTTATTTAGGATCTGTTTTAATTCCCGAAAAAGTGTCTCTTCCGAAAATAAATTCCCATATGAATCATTGTAATGTATGGAAACTTTCAGCAAGTGGAGTTTACCAGAGGTTTCAACTGAACAGAGGTTGATTTTCGGTACTTAGAGTTGTTTACTTTTAGAAAGAAATACTACCATCTCATTCTATTATATTTGGGTTGATCTTTATAGATTTGTTGACATTTTTGACTAAATTTGTATCCAATATCTGCAAATAACTTCCCAATCATATATGTTTTGGGGCTAACTGAAAATGAGATCAAGAAATTCAGATGCCATAACATCAGTGTTTCCCTGACTGTGTGTCGTTAAGAGGAAACTGGTGAGGAAAATTTGATCAATAGAGAACTATTTCTTAAGTTTAGGTACTCTAATGTTCAAAAATGCCATTTTTTATTAGAAAACAATAAAAACCTAAATTTTTAAGATTATCCCATCAGAAGTGTCGCGAAAAAAATACCTTAGGAAACGCTGTCATACATTGTAATTGACTCATATTTGAATTAAATTATTTTTTAAAAGAAGAATATAAATATAATTAAAGCAAAAATTCTCCGGTTTTTTAGAATAAATTATTTCTTTTCTAACGATATTTTTTCGACCTATAAAAATGCAAACCCTTTTCTATAAAGTTGTCTGGATGCACAAAAATTTAAATAACTTTTTTTATTAATATAGATAATATAGAAATATGTCTCATTGTAAATATTTTAGTCTGATTTTTTAATAGATTTATAAATAATACCGGAATATTGTCCCAAAGTTAATGACTCGCTATTGAATCATCAGTAAAAAAATAGTTAGATTTTATTAAATTTCTTAAATTATTAAAACATTTTTCATGATTTGAAAAATCTGATTAATATTTTTATTTAAAATCTTCCAGATTATCAGAAATTAACAAATTAATTTTTGGACAATTGTCATAAATTATTTTCAACTTTCTAATGAACATTTTGTCGTCCATATATAAACCACATTGCCTAATATTCGTTTCAAACTCTTCTTTACTAGATTTCGACAGCTTTAGTGCGGCATTTGTATCGATTGAAAAACTTCCACCGTTTTTAACAACGAGATATTTTAGATTAACAAAATTGGACAGGACCTGTTTTGTAACAAATAATGTGTGATATTCATGGTTACAGATGATGGTTTTGATTTTAGGGATTCTTCTCTTAGGATTCGAGTTAAGATACTTCACCTTTACTATTTGCATATTTGGAAACATGGCTTCTGTATCACAAACAGTTTCAATGCTGGCAGTCTCTATATAATGAACGTTAGGGTACAAATCGGTTGGGTAGTAATCACATGTAAATCTGGTAAATGAAATGTGTTCAAGTTTTTGTAAAGTGTTTTGGATCTTCTTGAAATCTGGATTACAAAGTTGTAATGTACCAAGTTTTTTTAAATTAACAAAGTTGTTAAAGATATACGTCATAATGTTTTCATCCACATAAAGCAAATGTAAAGATCTTAAATATTGATGATTGATGTTAATTGGTGTTCTGAGGTACAAATTTGATAAGCATAAACTTCTTATTGGAATGTCCTTTTGAAGTTCTTCGTTGCTTCCTGATTCCAATGTAATTGAAAGATTCTTTCTAGGCTTGATCATACTGAGTAAAATATTGGCTTGTTTAGTATCCCTCAATACAAAGTTTTCCAAAGACTTGTTATAGTTTATCAAATCTGATAAATGGGGTAAATCGTCATATAAACAGCCAGCTAAATATATCGTCTTGGTTCCGGTATATTTTAAATTATAGCATTCTTCCAAATCTTCAGCCCTGTTTACTAAGATTGTTCTTACTTTTAAATCCAATGGTCTGATATTTGAGATTTCTTTGTACAAGTAGTAAAAACAATTCTGAACTGAAGCTTGACAACATCTTGGGTCGAATTCTATAGTTTTGAGATTTTGGAAATCTTGAATCGAATTCAAGCTTAGAGGAAAGAAAGGATTCCATTTAATGGTTTCTACTAAATGCCCGTATTTCTTTGATCCTTGCTTAGTAGGCATTTTGCTTATATTTTTCCACAAATATGGTAATATGTATCTATGGTTGGCTTTATCAGTCTTGCTCAGCTCTTTGATGCTGATTATTGGTAGCTTCTTCACAATTATGGAATATAGATCTTCTGGGAAGGTTTTCATTTACAATTTTGAAAACTAAAGTTAGAAATTGGCTTTAAAACATTTTTTCTGTTCAATAAATGAGTAATAAGGCTTTTTATTTTCATTCAAGGTAGTCCCCATTTTACTTATTAAATAATTGGTTGAACAAGAGTGAGAATAATCTAGATTCATTAAAAATCTGGTTGAATTAAGAAGAGAATCAAAAAGGGACTACTCTGAACAAAAATAAAGTGCCATAATTATACTGTAACAATTACATTTATAAATGGAGCTTTATATTTTAGGAACAAAAATATTGGATTTTAGACAGTAAATTATCCTTTATCGCATAAGCTTATAATTTATTTAAAAACGCGATAGATCCTTGTCTTAAGATTACTCCTTGGTACCGTCCCAAATATCTACGTGCCTCCACTCAGTAATGGAACATGAAATTTCAGTGAACTTTCATGATTTTTATTAACAAATTTCAGTGAAATTTCATTAATAACTTAATAAAAAGACATTATATCGATTTATGATACAAACACACCATCTAAACCTATTTTTGTCAAAAAATATTAATTATCTATGATGTTTTGTAATTTACTGCTAAAATTGGTTGAGTTTAAAATGAGTTTAATTTCAATTCATTGACTAGAAAATTTTTCAAAAAAAATGACAAGAGGAAAAAAGCCAATAAGCGTTGAATGGATAAAGTCATAGACAATGGTAAGGTAAGAGCCAAATGTAAGCACTGTAGCCACTTAAGAGCGCCTTTTATTACAAGATTGAAAAAGCACATTTCAACTTGTGAAGGTTTGACTGATAAAGGTAATTAAATAATTTAACAATTAGGGAACAAGAAAAACAATAATAGATTGAATATGACTGATTCAACAAATCCTACTGTAGATTTAACATCAAATGCTGATTCAATCAAAGAATTTAATGATCAAGATTTAGAATCAATCTCTCAAGTACAAAGTCTTTCTACTTCAATCAATAATGAACAAAGTTTGATAACTAAGTATTTAGATTTTAACAATGAAAAAAATCAAGCTCATCTTGAGCTTCTTCAATGTAAATGGATGTACAATTCTGATATAGCGCTTTCAACCACAGAAGATCCATATTTTATAGAGTTTGTTAAAGCCAACTTATTTATAGAAAAAAGCTATCAAATAGTTTATTAAACACTTATTATAGCGATTCCTACTATAAAACTGGATTGGAAAAAATAAAAGACGCTGATACAGTGGGAATTTTAATGGACAGTTGGATAAATGAGGGTATAATAACGTCATCATTACAACACCATTGTCGCTTTTGTATAAAAGGGTTTTAGTAGACAAATTACTGAATATATAGCCACCCAAATTGAAACCCTCATTAAAGATATTGGTCATGAAAAAGTTGGGAGTTTTATATCGGATAATATGGTGGGAATTATACAGCAGCAGCTCAAGTTATGTACACTGCCCGTCAAAGTGATTCAGTGTTTGGAAAATTCGAACTTAAATGGTGTCATGAATGAGTAAGACTTCAAGCAAGAAAATACTCATATGGTAGATAGATACAGCCTTTGTCTATAACATTAAAAATATTATAAATATGTTTTAAATATTGATAGAGATATGATTTCTCTAAGTTGAAAGTAGGTGATTCAGTGTTTTGAAGAATTTTTAAAAAAAATGAAAAATCAATATATTGTGTACCCGCCCTTGGTTTTTATGATCTGTTCGAGTCTTCTATGCATTGACCTAACAAGCTAAGACATATTTCAGCTGAAATATTGTTCCATATATCTTGAATTCTCTCCCAAAGTTCATCTTTGTCTTTACATGGTGGTCGAATTATTAGCTCTCTTTTCATATGATCCCATAGATGCTCAATTGGGTTAAGGTCTGGAGATTGTGCAGGCCATCTCATTACCTTTATTTTGTTTCTTTTGATCCATTTTTTTATACTTGAAACGGTATGAGAGGACGCATTGTCATTTTGAAAGACAATTTTAGATTTTACCAAGCCATACAAGTCAATTGGATACATCAGCTCGTCATCCAGAATACTCTCATATATCTCAGCATTAACACTGTAATCAATTCTACAAAGATACCCAACATCTGATGAAAGCATACATCCCCAAACCATAATCGATCCACCACCGATTTTTATTGATTGAGTAATATTGTGATCTCTGAGTGGTTCCCCGATTTTTCTGAAAGTTCTATCACGTCCATCAGATCCCTCTAGATTTACTTTAGTCTCATCTGACCATATAACCATATCAAAGTCCTTATTTTCCAAATTTCTGTGTGTTTTTTCAAATTCTGATCTTGCTCGACGATGAGATTTTTTTATTGTGGGCATTTCTTTTTGTATCTAGATACGATGTTGCTACGTTTTAATGTGCGCAGTATATTACTCGAAGAGGCGGATATTCCTGCATAGGTCTTGTTCTTGCTTATTTCCGTAGAGGTGGGGCATTTACCATTTGTTGCTAATCTTCCAATATATTTTTCATCATACTTATCTAAGATATAAGGATGACCTATTATAGGTTCTGGAGTATTTTTTTCAACTTTATTTATTACTCTGGACACTGTTGCTTGTGAAACTCCAACAATTTCAGCTATTTTTCTTGAAGATTTTCCATTTAAAGCAAGTTCGTTAATTCTTGTTTCAATTTTCTTCTTGTCATACCAAATAAGCCTTAATACCTTCTGCTAAGGATTTTAAATAAAAATGAACAATTTTGAGGTATTTTAGAATGTTCTAGAATGAAAATTTTATAGATTTAAAAAATTCCTCAAAACACTGAATCACCTACTTTTAACTTTGAGCAATCATATCTCCATCAATATTTAAAAATATCTATAATAGTTGGATATGTTATAGACAAAGGCTGTATCTATCTACCATATGAGTATTGGCTTACTTGAAGTCTTACTCATTCATGACTTACCATTTAAGTTTGACTTTCCAAAATACTGAATCACTTTTTACGGGCAGTGTATTTCAATAGTTCCAAAACCTTCTTATTTGTTGACTGTGTATCCAACTAATTTAATCTGAAATCAACATAGCCCATTAGAATATCTGTATCACCAATATCTTTAAAAATTCGTAAAAAGTCACCCAAAGGCAAAGATGTTGGAGTATATAAGCCAGTAATTGATAGACAATTCTTGAGAATAATTTTCATATGATGATGGAAGTAGTTTTTAACTTTGGATACGAAAGGCCTTAATTCATCTTTGAGGAATAACATAAGTCCACCCAGGCCTCGATTAAATGGAGGGATACATCTGATAAATTTGGAGCATGAGTGATAATACTGAGAAGTTTGATAAAAGCGATATTGTGAGAACTAATGTTCGGCTACCATGACAATGCAGATATTTTCATTTTTTAATAAATTCTCTACATAGTTGAGCTTCTCAAGACTGAATCCCTTAAAGTTTATATAAGCAACATTTGTAAAAAATGATGAAAAAGAAGAAAACCTTTAATCAAAATAAATAATTGAAAAAATATTTGTTTGATTGTTTAGTATAAGCACGACGATATTCAGTTCTTTGCAAGAATTCAAAGGATGCCAAGTCAGTAAGCAAGAAGTCTACTACTCTATCAATATTTGCAGTAATAAAGTTGAAATCTTTAATCTTGTCCATATCTAAAAGAAAATTCTTCTTGTTAATTTTCTTAATATGATTTCAACAACATTCTGAGCAATAAGAAATGCCGTCTTGATCATATGACGATGTTCGATTTATCTTCAAGGTAAGCCATTAAAGCTTTTGTAGAATCAAACATCATTCCTATTACCCACATTGTACAATATTCATTCTTGTTGATTGGATGCTTACCATTAAATTTGTAAGTATACTTATTTGGATTATCTGATCCAACCGAATGATCCATATGGCTTTCTTCAACACTTTTATCATCATATTCATCACTATTATTAGAAACTTTATCTGACTTAATCTCATCTAAAGATTCCTCAGTCAAACTATTTCCATCATCAGGATTTTTTTTACTAGGCCAGTGTTCTTCTATTCTTCTTCTCAATGCAGGTGAGACACCAGCATCTTCATTATCTCTTTTATTTACAGTCCTTAGTTCACGATCAAATAATTCTATATAAAATTCTCTATAATTTCTACGAACTTCTTGAAATATAATATCATTTTATTCATCACTTATTACATGATTTCTTATAATATGAATTAAATTGAAGGTTTCTCTAGAATAGCTACATCTTAGATTTCTTCTTCTAAAGCTAGTTTTGTCTTTCCAGAATTTGGCACCACAATTACAATAAAGATAAATTCCTAAATTTTTTGCGTAATTCCTAATACTTCAAAATCTTTTTCCAATTGTTGAAAGTTATTGTTGTTCATTTCGTAATTTATAGAGTAATAGTACCTTTATTTATAGTTTTGAAAAATCTTATCTTTGAATCATTTTCAAACATGGCATAATACAACGATTATTTTTCTTTCAATAATAGATATTTTTGTAAAATGACAACCATTATAAAGTCTATGTAATATCAAGTTTAAAACTATTGGAAACATTTCTATGAGTAGAAATCAAATTCTAAACACTTGCTTGACCAAGTAAATACAAATATCAACCCAAAATTGATTTCTTAACAGAATATTTCTCTAAAAAGTATAAAAAGATACATGAAAGTTCAAGGCATTAAATCTTAAAATTATCATAATATCCATTTTCAATTATAAAGCCTAAGAAATCTATCTCCTTTTTGAAGCATTCACACTTTTGCTCTGAAGAATAAAACTTGTTCTTAAGTAGTGTGTAAAAAACTATATCTAGATGTCTTTCATGATCTTCTCTAGACTTAGAGTATACTAATATGTCATCTAAGTATACTATGATGAAATCATCAATATATTTCCTAACAATGTCGTTCATGATTCTTTGGAACACGGAGGGTGCCTTCGATAAACCAAAAGGCATCACTAGCCATTCATACATACCATACTATCGCTGTGTTTCTAAGTAAGGATATAGGGTATTGGATCTTAACATCATCACTAGTTATATATTTATTATAGCAAAAATTGATCAAGTTGCCAAATCCATCATTCAATTTTGTTCAGGTTTCTTTGGTCATTCTAATTTTCTGGAGGTGATATGTTAAGATTTTTTAACTGAACGTTCCTATTTTCTTCATTATTTGTGACTTCATGATTTTCTTAGTCATTGAGTATAGCATCTGATGTGCTAACTTTATTTTCGTTTTCTTCTAGCTGAGTTATCCTTTTATTCAGCGTTTTATTGTCTTCAGTAAGTTGAAGCATTGAGTTTAAAAGCTGGCCAACTTTATTTTCTAAGATTTTCTTATAATCTTCATTATTATTCTGATGATCTTCATTAAGTTCATCAGTTAGGCTTGTATCAGAAGATTAGTTGGTATTTCGTTAATATGGGTCGAGGAAGTTGTGGTAGTTTCGTTGTTTGCAAGTGTTTTTCTTGCGCGTGTTCTTGAGGAGATAGTTGATTGCATTGCTAAAAGTTGTGAGTATAAAAAGTAGGTTACGCTATTAAAGGCCAACCCTGCGTCTTAAAAAGTCACAAGGCCGGTCTGGAAACACTATTTTTCAAAACTCATTTATTAAAAAAGTTAGTTGGTTCTCAAAGTATGGCAAACAATGCAACTTGCTTCTTCATTCTTAGCCAACTTTCTGAGTTTTTCGCCTGAGAAAAAGTGTTTCTTTCTTATCACATTGCAAATCTCGCACCTTCCTTCTTTAACCCGTTCAAATGCTCTTTTCTTTCTAGGAGTTCATCTTCTAGTTTGAGCTCGGTAGTTTTCATTCCTAATTTATTCTCTTCCTCCATAAAGGTTTCTTAAGGCACATCCATTAAACTTGCTGTTCTTTCAAGTCCGTTCATATTTTCTAACAATTCATGTTGCAAAATCATTTCCTCAACCTTTATTTCAGGTGGCTCATTTTCAGGACGTTAAGGTTCCATTTACAAGTTTATTCCTTCATTATCTCCAATTTTTCTGCAAATCAGGCATTTAATAAGGCTACTATTAGAAATGATATCATTCACAAAGCATACGCCGCATACTTGATGTGAGCAATTGTTAGTTACCATACTTTTTTTTCTATACGATAGGGTTCTTGGCATACAAGACAGGTTGAGTTCTCCATCGTCTTTACGCACCCCGTCCCCCCGGCCAGCTGCCTTGGGGGTCTGCCAGTTCCTATTATAAATTTTTTTTTGATCGGGACAGAATTCCCTAAGATCGGAGTAAAACTCCGCTGCTATCAATTGTAATAGCCGAGGTGGCTATTACTGGCGAAATTTAGTTGCAAGAAGTTTAAAGAAAAATCATAAGGTAAAGAAGGTGGGTTTAGCACCTCTTTAAATAGTTCTAAGGGTGGTTGACACCCTTAGGAGTTTAAGGAAATTAATCCTTAAACAAGGAGATAATGTCCTTTATGTTTATGTTTAATATTTATTTAGTTATATTTATAACTTAAATGGTGATTAAAAATCACCTTATTTTCCATTTAAGGAGCCCTTCCTTAAACAGTGTTTAAGGAAGGTGTGTTTATTACAGAATTAAATCAAATTCAAAAAATGTTTTGTGAATGACGAAAGAAGGAATTTTAATAAGGTACCTTTCCTCTCTTTATTTTAAAAAGTATGAGAAGCAGAGCTATTACTGATTTTATAGTTGGAATTTTGTTTTTCTAATGCTTTATAATACTTTGAACATATCCTAGATTTACTTTTGTATAAGGAAAAAGTTTGCACCAGGTAACCATTTTCTCTGTAATTTAAATAGAATACGATAATCACCAAAGTTAAGTTGAGTATTTCATGTCTTTATTGCTCTCCATAGTTTGATCAAATTTACTTTTGTGAATGTCGAAGAAAAAACATTTCTTAAAGTACCCCTTCTCTCTTAATTTATATAGGAAACAGATATGATTAACTCGGGCATTATATTGCGTATCTTTGTCTTTATTGCTCTCCATAGTTTGATCATATTTACTTTCGTGAATGTCAGATGAGATGGATTTCTCCAAGTAACCGTTCTCTCTTAATTTATATAGCTCATAAAGAAGACAAACTGAGATACTTATTTATGTATCTTTATGGAAATTTTATTATCTAGGTAGTTGAACAAGATTAGGTAATTTGTCAAAATGAGAGTATCTTTGAGATTAGAGTGAAAAGATTACTTTCAATAATATTACTCTTACTTATAAAGATATTATAAATTATACAAAGCTGTGTAACATCCCTTATTTCTGAAGCTTCTCCTAACTTAACTAATGCAGAACCTCCTGACAGGGATTATTAACCAGGAGTGCATAACTCTTTGAGCCCCTACAAACATTGATGAGTATTTATACTTGTCGTCTTTTTTTATTAAAAATGCCTTCTTTTGGTTTTAACTTAATTTATTAGTCACAAATCTACTCCAGATACGACAAGCTGGTTTATAAAGTAAATTTAATCGCAATTTAAACTTTCTTTTTATAGGTAAACTTGATCAAATTCTAATCTCATCAATCTAAATTTAAAACTAAATTGAAGTTACCTATAAATATTTATATCAAATTAACAATAATAGAGATACTGTAGTCAAATAGTGAACATATCGGGGTTTTATACTTCAAATGAAATCATTTGGAAGAAACTTTTTGAAGAAAACATAATATTTTAGTTGAAATATAAGTATTATTTGATTGATAAATAAATAAAAATTATATTTATTTATCAACCAAAGCAGGTTTTTATTAGAATTTTTCAACCAGAATAATAAAGTTTTTTCGGGAATTCTTCAATCAGTTTCTTTCAAAAACTTTGGCACAATATTTTTTTTAGCCTCAGTTATAATATTAATGCATCATACTGAAAATAGGTTGAGGAAGCAACTAAAATGGCAAGAAATATAGCTAAGAGACATTTTATGGATAGTAAATATTTACTATTTTATGCATTCAAATTTCTCGACCAATTAAGGTGTGATCCGTTATTCCTGTCAAAAAACTAAAATAATAAGAAGGGTAATATTTAATTTTTATATAAATTTCTCCTCGAAATATGTGGAAGGACATTTTGGTATTTTCTTTTTGACTTTAGAAGTGATTATTTTAGTAGGACTTTTTTATAAATAGAAGTAACTATTTCTTCTACAGACTTATGTATAGTTTTTGTACTTAAAGTGTCTAGTCGTCTTTTTAGAAGCAATATTTTCGTTAATAGTGGCAGATTGATTTGATTTTCAATCGTTCTCATTCTTTAAAAATAAAGGTTATTGAAATTTTATTGCTTTAATTTAATAAAGTTTATTTTCCAAAATCACATAATTTGTCTGTATTTAAATTGGACAGGAATAAATGAACCACACCTTATTTCTAAATGATCTTCTGATGGATAATGAAGTGCAGAGAACCATCTTTAGCTTTTACACTGATATGGATTTGATAATAATAGTTTAACAATTTCTAAATGACCATATAAAAATGCATAATGAAGTGCATTATAACCATCTTTATCTTTTACATTGATATCTATGTCTGGATTTGATAATAATAATTTAACAATTTCTAAATGACCTTCTTCTGATACTCTATGAAGTGCAGTACAACCATCTTTGGCTTTTAATTAATATCTATATTTGGATTCAATAATATGGCACTTTATTTTAGTTCAGAGTAGTCCCTTTTTGATTCTCTTCTTAATTCAACCAAATTTTTAATGAATCTAGATTATTCTCACTCTTGTTCAACCAATTATTTAATAAGTAAAATGGGGACTACTCTGAATGAAAATAAAAAGCCATATTAGAGCGTTCTACGCAAAGAAACACTCGAACTTTGTTTAATTACGCCTTTAATAATATACTAATAATATCAAGACTTTTAAATTAATTTATATATACTACAAGCTTTATTTATAAATAATTATATTTTGAATATTATCATGAATAGCTTGCAAAAATTAAAAGATTCAATTTTAGATAAAAAACAGCGGATTTTCATCAAATTTGGCGTAATTATGGGACACAGTTCTGGGATAATTCATAAAGAATTAGTTGAATCAGTTGAAAATAGTGCTTATAAACTAAATATAGTCAAGAATTTAGTTACTAAGCTTAAGAGAGGCTACAATGTGGTCAAAGATAGCCGAGGAGGCGATACAAGTGATTCCTCGAAAAAAGAAAATGTAATAGATAAAATTAAAGAATTATTGGCCCAAACTAGAACATGGACTTGCCTCGAACTTTCCATGCGGGTAAATTGTAGTAAAACAACAGTATTTTGATATTTAACAGAAGATTTACAAATGAAAAAATTATTAAGTAAATGGGTACCTCATTTTCTCACGGATGAACATAGAGTGTTAGCATGTAAAACAATATGCAACTCTTATCGAGACAAAATAACTTAATTAATCGAACTTTGGTAATAGATGAAACTTGAGTGTCTTTTACATGCAACCCCAACGTGATCAGATTCGATCTTGTAGAAATAAGAATGAAGACTCATCTGAATTTGTATTTCAATCTAAATATGAAAAAAAGAGAATGCTAATACTAGCAATGGATTTTAAAGGTGTTGCTTATTGGAAGCTCTGTGCCCCTAAAGAGACTGTAACTTCATATGTCTATAAAAACTTCCTAGTTGAATTATTAGACAAATGGTTATTTGATAAGAAATTCAAGGTACCTATAATATTACATGGTAATGCTAAGCCGCATAAATCAAATCTTATAAAGCAGTATTTTATTGATGAAAATATTCGGATTTGGGATCATCCTCCCTATAGCCCTGATATTAACCCACCTGATTTCAATTGTTTTGGACAATAAAGAGGAAGTTAAAGGAAAACATTTATGATGATTGGCATGAAGTAGAAATTCAGCTAGAAAGTGCAATTCAGGAGCTTAATGCTAAAGGTTTTATGAATGGTATCCAGAAGTTACCCGAAAGATGGAGAAGTGTATAGATGCAGAAGGTTCGTATCTATAAACCTACTAATTTTTAACTTTATATCTTTTATAGTAAATTTTTTCGAGTGTCTCTTTGTTCAGAACGCCCTAATATTGTTTTCTTCAAAAATTTCCTTCCATTTAAAAAATAAAGCTCGGTTGGGCATTTTTGCTCAACATAGTCGGAATAGGGTTAAGACTAATATTCTTAAATTAATTTATTAAACTTCTTTTTAAGTCCATCATTTATTCTTTTTTGGTATCTCTATTTAGCTCTTTAAACTCAAGTGCCAAATTGATAACAAACTCCCAATTTTTAGACCATAAGAAGTTTGACAATTCAGGGTTCTTACTTATTGCTAAATCGAGTGGTGTTTGCCCACTGTTAGTTATTTCATGTAAATCTCCACCTGTAGTTATCATTAGTTTGATAGCTTCTAGATATCCATATTGTGATGCATAATGAAGCGCAGTTTCATCATTATTATCTCTTATATTGATATCTATGTTTGGATTTGATAATAATAGTTTAAGTATTTCTGAGTATCCATAACTTGATGCATAATGAAGTGCAGTTTTACCATCCTTATCTACTATATTGATATCTATATTTGGATTTGATAATAATATTTTAACAATTTCTAAATGACCTTTTAAAGATGCATGATGAAGTGCAATATAACCATTCAAATCTTTCCTGTTTACCTGAATTTCTGGTATTAAAAGTAATAATTAAACTATTTCTACCTGTTCTTTTTCTATAGCTAAACAAAGAAATAAATGTAATTCCTCAAGTTGACTAATTGGACCAAATAAAATGTTTTTTATAGCACTTAAGTTGCCATTGATTATTGCCTTCTTTAAAGAATGTTCTTGGTTCTTTTCCATTTCTTTTATAAATTTCAATTTTTAGTTTTATGAATTGTGTAGTAAACTGTTTCATACCTAAGGTAACATTTTGCTGCAAATTTTTGTGAATATGGGAATAATAAAATGTTTAAGGTTAATGTGCCTAATTGTGATTGTCGAATTTTTGGCATCAATAATGAGTAATGATCACATATGTATTATCATTTACAGACATCAATGTTTTTATCACATATTTTCTAATTATCGAAAGCATATAAACACTAGATGGTTGAGTCAATGTATCCCTCTACTTAAGTAATTTCTTCGTCACTAATTCCTCTTTAAAACATTTTAATCTGAATACAGAATAACAAAGTCTGAGACAGAAAGCCTTTAAAAAGATAATGAAATAAACAACCTCTTTGATTTATGAGCTTAAATACACTATTTATTTGCTTAATTATTTTAGATTAATCATTGCATTTTATTAACCAAAGTCCGTATTCTCTCATCAAGAACATTTGCTATTCCGCCGTAAGCCTTCGTTACCCAGGGCCTGTAACGGAATTGGAATTCTTGTAAGCGCCTTTTTTCAGACCTGCTACCTTACCAACATCCGTACTAAAAATTGTTCCATCCATCGATAGGTTGTCAAAAGGCGCTTCCATACGAGGGTTTTCACTAAAAGCCATGTCTACTAACTTGAATTTATCTTCTCTAAACACTTCTATAATCGCTGACATACCGGGCCCACCAGTTCCCTTCACGGTCAAGCTACTCCATATGCCGGGGTGCTGCAGTTTCACTTCCGTCATCTGGTTTCCTCCTTTGAGCTGAACTTTTATACCTTGTTATTTTTATAATGGATTTTTTTCTTTCTCTTTTAGTTTTAATCTATGTAGAATTTTATAAAATTTGAAGCTTGTTTTTAGTTAAAAACTTTTCTAACTTATGAACCGTTCTCGACCAGACCATCAACACTGATACTTTTAAGAATGTCGCACGCTGCGGCATCGCAACCTGTGATCAAAATAAAGTCAACCAGAGCATGCCTTTAAATATGCCATCTGTTACTTTATTAGGAGTTAATGACGTATCACCAACTTCAGACTTAGGTGGATCGACTGTAAAGTTGAGTCTTCGGTTGCCTTACCTTCTGTGACAGTAATGGCATTTGGAATAACAACTATAGTTTCGGGGTCGTCGCCTTCCTTTATCATCCACTTCACTTGGAACTGGCGATTTTGGTGTATTTGTCTTCTCTTTTTGATCTTCACCAGATGACTTTTTCAATGATACTTCGTTTGTGGAGTTGTAGGGTTTAATTTCTAGTTCGGACTTCTGACCTTCTGTTGTGCTGAGATTTTAACAAAACTGTCATTAACTTGTACCTTTCCTGGACAATAAATTTTCAAGAAATAGAAACTGGATTGCATCTCTTCTAAAGTCTGTTTCATATCCAAATGCTGGGTTTGCTTTTATTATTCTCTCTATTTTATCATAGTCTTGTTGTGTAACAAAGATAGCCAATTGTGCCAAACTGGTTTTGGTTAAGGAAGACAGTTTGTTGTTTTTCAAGTTGTGACCATCAAACAAAACTGAAAGTATCGCATCATTAGAAGAAGGGAGAGAGACTTCTTGTATAAATTGTTTTCTTCATTTCCTTGTTTTTTCAGAAAATAAGTGGAGCTACCCTGAGTAACTTGGAGATCATCCTCGTTGAATTTGTATACTTGGCCTTCTATGTTTTTAAGTGCTGGCGTTGATCTAATGAAAATCCTTTTTTGACAAGGAATCTGTATTTCATGTCACTGGACAATTTAAACCCCCTTGCATTTTCTGCTTTTGAGGAGATAACAAAATTGACATCATAGCTTGGGTTGGAAAGACTAAATTGTTCAACACCGTCTGCCGTCTTTCAATTCGTTACGAATGGTAGATGCGTTTACTTCTAAGGCTTCTTCTAAATATGGAAGTAACTTTTTTGAAAACATGATTTTTTGGTTGAAATAGTTGGAAATGAAATGTTATTTGGTTGAAATATACGTAGAAATTTTTTATTTTATTAACCAAAATAGTTACAGTATCTCACAAAAAAATGGGACAATCATATTTTATATGATTGTGAAGCCATATTATCTTTATATAAAATATCTCAATTATATTATACGATTTTTTTTCAAAAATTATCAATTATAATAGAATGATTAACAAAATAATTTATTGGCTGTTACACAAAAAATGGGACAAAATATCCTTAATACTTTAAATATCTTCCATTTGCTTTCACAACTTCAACAATACGTTTAGATATCGATTTTATCAACTTATTTATAAAATCGGCTGACAAATTGCTCCAAATCAATTCTAATTCTATTTCTAGCTCCTTTATGTTGGCGAAGCTTCTTCCATTGAGTTGCTTTTTCATGAAAGACCAAAGATATTGATGAGGTTCAAATCGGGTGTCTGGCTTGACTAAACCAGATTCTTGATTGATTTCTGCCTAAATATTCTCTTATTACCTTCGATGTATGTTTGGGATCATTTTCATGCTGAAATACGTAGTCAACAGGCCCATTTTAGCAGCAGATTCTTTTAAATTATTAACTAATATGCGTAAATATTGATATCTACACATATTTCCTTGAATGAATACCAGAGTTCCTACATCACAAGCAGAGAAACATCCAAAAACATTCAACTCACCTCTGCCAAACTTGACGTTTGTTTCTAAATACCTAGGATTAAGTCCGTTTTTCGGTTCACGCCAAACGTATATTCTCTCATCTGAAATATAAAGATTAAACTTGCATTCGTCAGAAAAAAAGATGTTTTTCCAATATGAATCCGATATAATTATCCACTCATCACACAATTCTTTCCTTTTTGCTATATTTTTCAATGACATTGAGGCTTTCTTATTGAACAATAAGCATATAAATTTTGACTATTTAAAAATACCTTCTAATAGTTTGATCCGAAACCTTCTTTTTCTCTTCAAATAAAATGTTCAACCTTGGCGCACTGATAGTTGGATTTTTTTATGAATTTCGAGACGATTTAATATGCTCATCATTGAGTGTATAAGGTCTACTAGAGCCTCTTTTCCTTTCAATTGTACCTTTTTGGTTATATTTTATTATAGATCGATTTACTTTAGAACGTGGTATTGATGTCATTTGATCTATTCTAATTGTAAATCCTTGTAGCCGCAAAGACACTATTTTTCCAAATTCGAATTCGTTCACTTGTACCATTTTAATTTATTTTTTAGAATTTTATTTTACTTATTTATTAAAAAATTATTAGTTTGCGATTATTTTGTCCCATTTTTTGTATAACACCGAAAAAATTCACCTATTAATTACTTAATATTTTATTTTTGATAGGAGAATAAAATTATATAACAAAATAAAAAACACGTTTATTTAGTGTATTAGTTTTTTATTAAAAGCTAATTTAATTCAATAGTACAGAAAAATATAGTTGTCCCATTTTTTTGTGATTCACTGTATTATATAATTATTAAAAGTTTTCAACCATAATTCTTCAAGAAGTTAATCATTTTATCAACCAAATCCATTCTAATTCCTTCAAAAAGTTTCTTCCATATAGGCGGCTGTGGTGTAGTGTAAGAGTAATTGTTCGGCCGTCTTTAGGAATGTCTTCGGCTTTAAATTTGACATCGATTGATTGGATACTTGGGTCATCATTTTCAAATGAAGAAACAATAAAAGTGTGCGTCGAAGATTTACGTGGACTGATGAAAAAGACTTTGGGCTCTTCTCCCTGGCTTCCTGTGGATGTAGAGATTTCGTAACTTCCGGTTGCGCTTTTTCTTATGATGATTTGCTTATACTTCTGCTGGAATTTAATTGTATGACCCAACATGACGATAAGCCTGTTGTATTTTCCATTAAATTCCAACATGAGCTTCTCTGGAGAAATCCAACTTCTTTTCGATAGCCATGCCAGAAAATGTTTTAGAATTGCTCCCATCTAAGCTCATTTCTACGAAATTTTCCTTTTCATTCAAATGAAAGCTCTTTTTCCCTGTCATGTATCCAATTTGGTATTTATTTCCGGCCACATGCTTTACCTCAACTATTTTTAAACCATTAAAAGTTGAGATTTTGTCCAATTTAAACCATTTTGCTTCGTCTTGCAATGGTAAATACACTCTTCTTTCTTTAGAGTCCATCAGGTCCACTTTAGTAATTCCTAGACCAGCTCCGATGCATTCTTTTATTAATCCCTTGTAATCGTTTTCGATCATCTTGGCAAGTTTTGGAGTCAATCCATGATCAGATGGAAGGAGATTTTTGAAGGAATTAGAATATTTTGGTTGATAAAATGAGGAAATTCTTGAAGAATTATGATTTCTAAGTTTTAATATTTTGGTTGATAAAATTGAAAATTATGTTTTCTTCAAAAATTTTCTTCCAGATGGTGATCCTCCTCCAGAAGTTGCCACATATCCATTAGCTAGCATAAATAGCACTATTTCTGTTATCATTGCTTTGTTCATTATTTTTTGTTGTAGTTTTTAATGTTTTTTGGATTATATACAAATTATTTAAGCCCAATGACGAGTAAAACCTCCTTTGTGGAAAACCCTCTTTGGTGAAACTAATCTTTTAATCAAAAATATTAAATTATCTCAAATAAAATTTTGTGTTTTTATAAGATTTGATTGTACGAAATTGGATTTTTGTCATTTTTGTTTTTGGGTTTTGTTCAATCAGATATTTGGCTTCAAAAGTTATTAGGCCTAGCTTCTAAATTCTCAACCACTAATATTTATTAATTTGAACAAATTTTGCTTCTTGAAAAGCGAGCATCTATTAAAACTACTTTAAGCTCTTTGTAAAAATTAAGGTCCATGTTTTATACGATATCAATAAACTTGCATAGACTTCTATTCAAATGGCTAAAGATGAATTTAGTCTCTTTGGTCATACAAAGAGCGTGAATCATACTTATTTAGATTAAAAAATATCGATCTATTTAAAACCATCTATTTTAACGATTTCGATTTAAAATTTAGAATCCAAATAAAGTGCAAAGATTGTTATTGAAAGATAAGAAAATAGTTAAACAGGAAATATATTAACAAAGATACTTAATGGAAGAAATGTACTAGAAACTCAATCTACGCTCGATTTATGCTCAAAGAAATACTACTTCAATCCAAAGTAAAATATTAAATACCGATATGTACATGTCTGATTATAATAAGGCTGTATCAGAATGATTGGAAAAAATACACTCATAGTTTTCAACTACAAAAATTTGTAAACTTCCTTTATTATAGATTAATAAAAAGTTATAATGTAAACATATACTCTAATCCATTTCCATTCTTATCATTTAGAATCGTGCCTTTGAAGCTTATTATGGGACTTGTTATTTTCCAAGACTCAATTCTAAGATTGAGAAACTGAACTTTGGATTTTAGTAATATCAACGTTTTAAGGTCTTTTGTAAGGTTTTTATTTGATTAAGTTTCGAAAAAATGGTGAGAGAAGGGATATGGCCCGAGGGGTTCGTTTTATACCTTTGGTTTCGAGTTTATATTACATTAAATATTGAAAATCTTAGTATAAGGATAATAGAAAGAATATTAGCCAAAAATAATATTTAAATCGAATATAAATAGCAGATTTTAATAAGATTTTCTAAAAAGTTGAATCGAACTTATTTGAAAAATTCTGGCTTTAGATTTTGAAAAAAGTCTAGATTTTAAACCCAAATCATTTCAAGTTTGGGCAGGTCATGACACAAAGTTTTAAAATAGTTCATTTACTGCAAGTGGCTTTAGCTTTCATAGGTTATGATAGTGCCTTATATTCCTTGGAAATCTCATGATTTGGAATTTAAGATAGAGAACTTCAAACTTTATTGAAAAGTACATGACCGATGAGCCATAAATTACAACTTGAATGACTCATTTATTAAAATGAAAATAAAAGGGAACAGAAAAAGCAACTCAGAAATGATATCGGCATCAAATACATTCCTTCTTTTCGACTATATAATTTCGAACATAGAAGGCAAAGGCTTTAATGAAGCAAAGATCAGACTTGAGCATGAAAAAGCAGGAATTGAAGCAATCGATTCCTGTCTAGTTCTTTAAAGCAGCACAAATAAAAGACAGTCTGAAAGAAAAAGAGGTAGAACAGCTTATTTTTAAATATGAGCTTGGCGATGGATTTTTGTGGTGGCTAGGTATCTTTCTAAGCTTTATTCGACCCAATACACGCAATTCTTCATCGTCAACGGCGACTTTGTTCACGAGCTACTTCAAGTGGGAAAGGACCAATGAAGCCGAAATGGGAACGCCGAAGTTCGAAGATTCAGCGATGAATAAAGGTGAAAACATCGTTTGGAAAGATGGTATTTCGTTTATGCTTCCCCATCCCCTGAACTTCTTCGATGGCTAGTTGCATTCCTTTGGGCTGCTTTTCAATGAAGATTTGGCCTCTTTTCCTATTGGTATCAACATTAGTCGCATCAAAAGAGTTGATGGGCATAGAATAAGTTTAAGAACGTTCTAACGCGGCATTAATCGCTTTATCAAGGCTTGTGGTAGCGGATCTACTAGTGCATATTGCATTTTGGATCTTGGAAATAACGAATATCATGTGGAATGCGAAGGGGGGTTTCATTAGTATTAATACCAATTGTTGCTGGTGGCAATTCTTGGCTTGATTTGAACTAAACTCCTTTAAGTTTAATAGAAATTATAAATACCAAGTCTCTTCTAACTTTGGAAGTCTTTGATCTAAATCATAGTCTCCGTTATATAAATCTTATTATTATATTTGTTGCTTTTTGATTTGAATAGCTTGGAATGCTTCCTTCGTTGTGTATATGCTTTGTTGCGATTATAAATGATCATGTCTTTGATTTTATTTATCAAGTCCATTTTACAAAGTTAAAGTACCATGCTTTTCTCTTTTGATTCATTTTGTTGTGATTAAGTTGCTTTATCCTACTATTAAGGTTAAATTCGTACTAGTTTCATTGGTTTTTATACTTATTAATCAGATTTATATTAAACTTTACTTCGTATGAAGTACTTTTGAAAAACGATTCCTTAAAATTGTCCTAAAAATGTAAAATATTGGATTATTTAACCTGGTATCCTACCATTAGAGTTAATTCTTACTGGATGTTAACTGTTTTATCACTGGATATCTATTTTTTTAAAGTCCAAATTGGTTGATTTGGAAGAACTTTTCCATCACCTTGACGTCAGTTGTCATTTTGAGATCATCTCTAGGAATGTCTTCGGTAACAATATAGTCATAATCAAAAGCAAAAGAACTCGAACTTTGTACAATATTGTTTGTAAGGGGTCAAACAGGGATTTTACCAATTTTTCTATTTCACATGGCCGAACCATCGAATGAAACAATACCATTGCTGGGCGATAAGAAAGAACTTCAAACCTTGGATTTCATTACCTTAACCATAGGATTATTAGGGCTTCAATTTGCATGTAATCTTAAACCTCGGTAATGTTTTATAGGGAGTGTAGAATTGGCGTAATAAATTATAATTATTTTTGTATAGTTATGGCAGTCCATATTTGTTAGAATTAGGTATCGAATCATGGCTCTTGTCATTAGTCTGGCTAGCTGGTCCTTTATCAGGTATTTCTTCTAAGTAATTTAATAGGATTGATTATACAACCTATTATTGGAGCTTGGAGTGACAAAGTGGATTGGAAATATGGACGAAGAAAACCATTTATATTTATAGGCACAATATTAATTATCCTTAATTTGGTGCTAATTGCTTATCCAAGATCTTTTTTGCCTTCTAAGTCTAGCAATGTCTTGGTATTGTCATTAGTGGTCTTTTGCTTTTATATCTTAGACTTTAGCATCAACACAGTTCAATGCAGTTTAAGATCCCTAATAATCGATATAGCACCCATCCATCAACAAGAAACCGCGAATGCCTATGCTGGTAGAATGATTTCGTTAGGGAGCATAACCGGCTTTTTAACCGGTGGCATCGATTTGAAAGGTTGGTCCGGATTAGAACCTATGAAAGCGCTTTCTATTGTTGCGTCTCTAGCTATGGGATTATGTGCTCTAATCACTTGTCTCTTTGTCAAAGAATTGAAGAATGAAAACGTCAGATCGGAGATGAATGCATTAAGTGTATTTAAGGACATTTATAAGTCTTTCAGAACACTGCCGTTTCCAATTCAGAAGATCTGTAATATACAATTCTTTGCTTGGATTGGTTGGTTTCCTTTCTTGTTTTATTCCACCATTTGGGTATCGGAAGTTCTGTCCTTGACTTATTATGATCCTGAAAAGCCTGATTTCTTGGATTTTGCCGCGAGAATTGGATCCTTAGCTTTGTTTCTTAATTCGGTCATCACCCTGGTATTCTCCATCATCTTGCCCATGCTCACCAAAAATAACTTTCAAACCGAAACCAATTCGGTGGGGCTGATAAAGAAGAATAAGTTATATTTTATTGCTAATATTTTGTTTACAGCTTTGATGTTTAGTTCTTTCTTGATCAGTGATATCAATTATGCCATCTTATTCATTGCTTTATTGGGTATCTCTTGGTCTATTATGATGTGGGTGCCGTTTTCTCTTATTGGTGAATGGGTTCAAATACTCAATTCTGTGGATGTTGGTATCGCATTGGGTATTCATAATTGCTATGTTGTAATCCCGCAATTCTTGTCTAATTTCATTTGCTTTATCATCTTTGCTCTTTATAAAACTAATGGTTGGTTTAATGGTCCAGTTGCCTTGATCTTTTTACTTACTTCGTCCTCGTCGTTAATTGCCTCTTATCTCGCTTGGAAGTTACCTCCTCCTACTCTTTAAATAAAGTTAATATTGCTTTCAAGCATATGGAACAATATTTTCTTACATAATTCTATTCTAATTAGTCGAGGAATTTTAGATTCTTGAATTATAAAATAGTAAATAAATTTACTATCCATAAAATAATTCTTAACTATATTTCTTGCCATTTTAATTGCTTCCTCATCCTATTTTCTCTATGATGAAAGAATTATAACCGAGGCTTCTAAAATTTTGTGCCATATTATGACTTGATTATTACAAAGTTTAAAAATGATGCGCTGCCCCGTCTACTAATTATTGCAGAGTGTAATATTTTCTCAAAGGCTTTGGGGCATCGAAAAATCTGATCATAAATAAAAGCAAATCATAATTTTATTTTTAATATTTGTAACCACCACTTTTAAAGAAAGCGGTGCCTTGAGCTCCATTAGTCAATTCATTGATTTTAAAAGCCAGTATTGGGGAGCCAATATTAGATGCTTTGAAATCTCTCTTATTCAATTTGAGTAACATCATACATCTTGGTTCAATAAGCGTATATAGATTTAAATTCTCAGTCTTCAACTTGGTACACAGTTTCAGATTCATTAACATCTTGTTCAATTGCATATTATCTTCTTTAGTTAATTGATACTTGGAATCTTTTTTGAATCTGTCTTCCAAAATGAGCAAAATTGGATAATCTTTCTTTATATCTATCTTTTGAAGCTTCAAATAAGTCATCAAGTCTTTCAGAATCAATGAGTTATCTTTTTGTTTTAATCTCAGCTCCTTAATATATTTAGCTTCTAATGGTGTCAGCATTAAAGTTTCACCTTTCTCAGTATCTCTTTTCAGCAGGGACAGACGTTCCTTACATAAAGGAATGGATTTCTTTTTATAAGATGGGAAATGCTTTCCTTCTATTTTATTGATTTTAGCTTCTTGCAATTGACCAAGATTGACGTACACATCAGGAGAAGCAATTTCTTTAGTGGCTTTACCGGCGAAGTCAAGAGTGTGGGCTAAAGTTGTTAGAGAGAATAAACAGAATAACATTTTTGTAAATCCCCAAAAGAATTTGAAGCTCTTATATAGTTTTTTCAAGGAAGTTTAATTAAATTAGGTTTATTAAAGTATTCTCTTACCAATTCTTGCTAAATGATAATTAATATTATTCTGCGACTTCTGAGTCAATTTCTATCCAAAAAATGAAAATGGAATGGGTACCGGATTCTTCATGCAATTAGCGAGGTTTTTGGCACTGGAAGAGCAAGATTCATGTTCTATACTTAATGATTTCCAACAATTTAATAAACCTGTCACTTCTGTTATGCAGGGTTTCAATTGGGCGGACTTGGTCGTTTTCACCTTTAGCTTCTTTAATTGGATTTGATTCATCGAGCAAACTTTTTAATTCAGATGACTAAAGAAATGTTTTGAAACTTAAAGGAAATATGGATTTTATTATAAAAAAAAGGGTTTTCAAGAACTTGGTGTATTTTTATGAACATCAATTCTTTTAAGGCTACTTCTGCTTCTAGCACTTTGTCTTTCACGAGGAGCAGATGCTCTGATGATTGGCAAAGTCAAAGTGTTAGTAGCTTCTAAGATACTTATTAAAATAAGAGTTACAGATTTCATTTTCTGATCACTTTAATTGCTCTGTTATTTATGCTTAAATTTGGTGTAACGTCCTACAATCTGTTGTACACAAAAATCGGATAAAATTTTTACCGAAAATCGACTGATCAAAGTATTGTAAATGTGTAATGTATTGATGGTGACTTCTTCATGAAAACAGCATGCACCATTTTATAAATGAAATTGGTTGATTAGTACAAGAATATGATTTAATATAGAAATGGTTGAACTTTTGGATAATAAGTATAAATGGGTTATCTGATGTTCCATTTATTAAACAAGATCGAATCAATGTAAGTTAGATGAACTCAGGAAATTCTATCCAATTTTGATTTGAAAATCAGGGATTTGAATAAGACTTAAGTAGCCTCAATTGAACAAATAGAAACTTTTTAATGAAAGGGTTTTATGGAACCAAAGTGGTACTTGAGATGGAATTTTACAAAATAATGCACATAAGATTTAGCGAGAACTTTGATATAAGCCTAATTTAAAAGTATAGATCACTTTAAATAATGATTTATTTTAATGATTCGTTGAAATAACATAACAAACTTTTAGCTTAAATCACAATTCTCCATCAAAAGTTAATAAAAACAAAAAATCGATAGTATTTCCATCCAAATACTTTAATATTTGGCTCGATTTATTTCTTCTATAAAATTTCCCAGTTGAAACTTTTCATTCAATGACAGTAACCGACTTGAGCCAATACACACAAGCGTATCAAATATGCAATTCTATGCTAAAGAAAGCGATCGAAATGTTATTACCAGGATCTAGTATTGAAAATATTTGCTCTTTAATCGATCAGCTTGCCTTATTAGAAGTATTAATCCTTTAAACCTAATTTAATCTTAGGCTAAGAGTAATACGGGAGTTAAGGTTTATTTCCCTTGTTCTATTACTGTCAATAATCAAGTTCAAAATTGTTCTTTTAATGGTTCATTGTTATTAAATCCCTTGGATCTTGTTAAAATGTATTTTCTCCATTTTCTAATGATGCTTTATTAGTGAGATGGGGATTCAAGTTAATGGGTTTGGTGTCAAATTAGCTTTTACTAAAGTTATTAATCCTACGCCTCAATTACCAATCGAAGGTATTATCAAATCATGTTAATCATTAGGGATTCAAGCCAATTTAGTTTGTGCTTCTTATTTGGCTGCTAAAGCTTTATCTAAAATATTCATCACCGGCTGTACTGTATCTTATCATGTTTTTGATCTTAGGCTCAAAATATTAAAGGTATTCTAAGTGAGACAGCTCGACAATTCCATGTTTATCCCTTGATGAATCAAGTTTGCTATCTCGATACCGAAGAACCTCAAGTAAACAATTTCTTTGGGGGGTTTATTTCTTAGTTTATTTGGAGCAAGCAGAGCGATAAACACATAGATGAATACAAGATACAAAAGGGTCAAATTTGGTTCATCAATGTATTGATGTGTTCTCACAATGTCGATGTATTTATTTTTCATACAATATGTTGATTAGTTCGTTGAAAGTAGGGATCGAGCTAGTGTCTTTAAAGTCAATCCTAACTCGCCTTACCAATTGAAATTGAGAACATCAAGACAATTATTGGCCTTTGTAAAATCGAATTTCGGCATTAATCCATTCGGTATCGGGTATCCTCTCTTTTGATCATTTTTTTATATAGTTCTATAACTGTTGATAAGTTGAAGTTAGGCATTAGAGAATGTTATGAACACAAAGTATTCACTGAATTACCTCTCACTATGGTTCCAAAAAGTTTCAAAAAAAACTTATTAAGATGCTTTTATAGATTGTTTGGTATCTCAATTTCAGTTCTCAGTTTATGTTGCTGAAGATTCTAACGTAGTATTTTCTAGTGATTCTCCACCTCCATACGTGCATTCTCAATATTCGGTTTCTCAAGATTCATTTTTGAATCCTTTAATAAATTAGACATTTTATTTTAGGCGATATTTCTATATCACTTTAGAAACTTGGATTTTGTATTTTTAAACATGATTGATGACAAATTGATATTGAATTATAGCGCTTATTTAGATAAGAAAATAGAAGAATATACCATATTATACAATACAAGTAACTAAAATATAATAAACTAAGTTAATAGTAACTAATAAAAGTAATCATGTTAAATTTGAAGAGGAGGTAGAAGATCTAGTTTTGTTGAAAAAAAAATTAGAAGAACAGTAATTTCAGTTTGGATATTCATTTTGATAGTTTAAAATTCATCAATAATCCATTACCTGAGTATATTCCTTATTTTGATGTTAGATTTCTTCCTCAAATTAAAGAGCTTAATGAACAAATTCTTAAGACTCAGAAAGAACTTAAAGAATTGGAATTGGAAAATTTGGGCCTTGACAAGAAGTTGAAAAGTATTTTCTTTCTAGATTGCTAATATTTTTATAGAATTAAACTCTTTAATCCAAAATCAAAATCCTTTCACCGAAAATCCTCAAAAGTTTATATACACTTGCCTGAATATTTTAGGTTAAGTCCTGTTAGTATGATTATTCAACATATTTTACGAGCATTAGTAATTGAAAACGATATAGATTGGACAAGAAACGGCTTAGCAGATTTAATAATGGAATGAAATTCTCAAGACTTCTTAAATAAACAATTTCTAAATTAGCTTAATATTAAATTTACTTAAGCTATAAAACTATATATAAAAATAAGTGGGAGGTTTAATTCCAAAGATTAAATTTTTCCATAAACTCAATCTTTTAATACACTAGCCTCCAATTTCCCTTTCTTGGTTTGCAAATAATCATATCTAGAATCTCCATACGTAGTAAACGAATAATAAAGTATAATGGCTGGAGCAATGTACGGGATTTGAGCTGATGCACGTCGGATGACGTTATAAAAACCTTTCTTGAAGAAATTGGCAAATACTCGTTGTTCAAATGGTGATAAGCCGTAAGTTACTATTCCTTTTTGCTTGGGTCCGCCCATGTCGCCCCACCATCCCATATATTTTCCCATTTATGCTTACGTTGATTTTGAAGAAAAATTTCATAGGCTACAGTTTATGACTACTGTCGACGGTTAAAATATCCAATGGACTAAAGAAGCTCTCGTTTGTTGGTGTTAAAGTTTATTGGACTAAATTATTCATTTTATCGAACATTTTAAACTTTTGTTCTATCGAGAAATTCTAATCCTAAAATATATGGAATGATGACAGAATTGCTGACTTGTATGCTATAGGTAGTATTTACATATAAGACTGTATATTTTCTAATACTAAGTCAATATATATGCAAAGCTTTTCAACTGAGGTGTTTCTGTATACCAATTTTGATATCGATTGGTTTCCTCTAGCGAGCTCAAATGTAGCGAGCACACTCACACGCACTTATAGCAAATCAATAGTATTAATCCTCATTCCTTAAATTCATGAAATAAATAGAATGAGAGCTAAAAGATTGGTATAATGTAAAACTTGCCCCTAAAAAAAGAAAGGCTGCCCTCAAAAAAATAAATTATGACTAGGGCAAAATTTTGCTCCTTAATATCGACAAAATGCCCTAAAATTATAAAAATATCCACAAAGTACCCAAAAACATTTTGCCCTTAATAATACATAAAATTGCCCTTAATAATACATAAAATTACCCTTAAAGATTTGCCCACTAATCCATCTCGATGTGCCCAATAAAAAGCTTGAAATGCCCAAAAATATTTGCCCCTAAAATTTACATTTAAAAAGGCTATAATAAGGTTGCTAATGAATATATAATTTATTGATAAAACACAAAATAAATACGATTTTGATACATTCTTCTTGAATAATTTCAGCTATTCTTGCATTAAAATATGCTATTTAACGCCAGTTTTAAATTAATTCAACAAAATAAAACAGTTACATAGAATACAACTTATACACTTACTAAATACATTTAAAATAAAAAAACGAGTCAATTGATATAATCATTTGTTTCATTTTGTTCGATTTTTGTATCACTGATAAACAAAACAATCGACATTTATAAAATCATAAAGTTTGCAACAATTAATTTTAAAGAAAGATAGAATCCAATTTTATCTTTTGATCGAAAAATGTTTTTACGCTTTGATTTATTATATTCTTAACGCTTTTTATTATCTTGCTTATCTAAATATATTTTATTAACTCTCATTTTGTTGATCAATAAATATGAATAAATGTATAAAAACAAAGGCATTTTTATAATTATTCAGGTGACAATTTTTGTTTTTATATTTCTTAATCGCATTCATTTTATCACTTTATTCTGGGAATTGTGATATAAGTGATAAGCATATTTCATTCCTTTTACAAATCATAGATACAGGGTTTTCCGATCTATTTCGCATCAATTTCGGCAACTGGTTTTAGAGACCGATTTATCTTCATTTGTTTGGACCAATTTCGTTTTCTTTCGCATCAATTTCGCAGGCCGCTTCAGAGGACCCTCATTTTGAAGGACTTTTTCGATCAATTTCATTTTTGACGGCACGGACCGGCTCCAATATACGTTTGTTCGAAACAATTTCGTTTTCTTTCGCATCATTTTCGTATTGATAGTTCTATTTTTAGAAATGTATTGAAAAATCGTAAATATGAATGATAAAAAATAACTTTTAATAAATTACTCAATTGGTTCGCCGTCTAACGATAAATTAATAAATCTCTTCATATTGCGGTAGTAACCATCAAAATCCGAATTTGTGAACTGACCAAGGCAAGAAGTTATATTACCAATAAGCTCGTTTTGAGTTGAAAATGTAGAAGAATGGATAATGGATTTCCATTTAGAAAAGGAATTCTCAAGTGGGTTGAGAAATGGACTGTAAACCAGTAAAAATACAAGTTTATGGCCCATTTCGGTAAATCTTGCTGAGACATTAATATGTTTATGAAATCTCACATTAGTCATAATTACCACACATCTTCCAGGGGCATTCTCAACTAAAAAATAAAAAAACCATTGATATATCCTAAAAACGATTCATTGTTATAGGGTTTAACATTGACATCGTAATAAAAAATTTCTTTCTTGTTGAAGGAGCAACAGAGTCTAATATTCTTACTTCTGTGAGCTGCTTCACGGTGAGATTCGCAGGAGTTCCAACCAAACTACGACCCATTCTTCTTTTTATAGACAAATTAAAACCTACTTCATCTAGAAAATAAATGCAATCGTCGGGGTATTCCTTCTCGAGGCGTAATAATTCTTTTGCATACTTTCTACAAGATCCGATAGTTTGAAGGTCATTTCTTCTTTGGGGTATTGGCGTCAATAATTTAAGACTGAAATCCAAGCGACTGATATTATTATGAATGGTTGTGATGCCATATTTTATCCCATATTCCGTATAGGTCAAATCCTTCAGCATTTTCAATGTAATCGCTGCATTTTGTTCGAATTTTCTAATCATGAAATCTTTATGTTCTTCGTTCATTAAGGATCTTCTCGCGCCTCCCTTTGAATCTTTGTTCATTTTCCCAGTGGATTCGAACTTTTTTATAATTGAGCGAACTGTATTTAACGGAAGTGATTCGCAGACGAAATATCAGAGCTTCTTTCATTCTTTTGAAAAGCTGAGATTATTATGTATCTCGTTTCATCCGAAATCTTGTTATAGCTACCTCTTGGTCTAACCACTGAATTTTCGTCAACTACCGAGCTTGGTTGGATAATAGAATTTTCGTCAACTACAGAGTCTTCATTATTAAGAAAGATCTCATTTCCGACCTGATTTTAAATAAATTCACTGAATATATAATTTTTAACCTATTATTTTACATTTTGGTATATTTAGCTTTCTTATTTTTATATACAAAATACGTGCTTTTTTCAATTTCAAAATTTATCGCGTTTTTCGAACTCAAACCGAACCACGCTTTTCGAATTCAAATCTAATGGAGTGTATCGAAACGAAAGATATTCCAGGTATGTAATTCTTATGGTAATGTTAAATGTGATCGAATTAAATATTATACATTAATTAAAGTAGTCTTCAAATGCAGCTTTTAAAATTCTAAAAATGATACAATAATAAAACCTTTTCATTATTTAGATTTTGTAATTTATTAAAAATCATTTTTATCATATACATTTACGATTTTTCAATAAATTTTAAAAAATATAACTATTAATAGGAAAATGATGCGAAAGAAAACGAAATCGTCTCGAACAAACGTATATTGACGCCGGTCCACGTCATCAAAAACGAAATAGTTGCGAAAGAAAACGAAATTGATCGAAAAAGTCCTTCAAAATGAGGGTCTTCTGAAGCAGCCTGCGAAATTGATGCGAAAGAAAACGAAATTGGTCCAAACAAATGAAGATAAATCGGTCTCTAAAACCGGTTGCCGAAATTGACGCGAAATTATACGAAATAGATCGGAAAACCCTGTAATGTTGGTATATATCTTCCTAAGCCTGTTTTATCACATGGCCATCTTTATGTTGCCTTTTCTAGGGTTGTTTCAAGAGATAAAGTAAAATTAGAGTTAATACCGTATATATTCTAATACTAGCCTAGGCTACTAAATTTGTTTTGATGTAGAAAGGGGGGCTATTAAAGGAGATTGGGCAATTATTAGAGATAGGCTTTTGTTTCAAACATCATCTTCTACATCACTAATAAGAAACTCTTTATCCTCTCCTTCACCATCACTTTCGGTTGCACTTTCTTCAATCAAACTTCGTTAGCTTCCGTTTCTGAACCATCTGCGTCTTATATTTCTAAATATTCAACCATATTGGTGATTCTTGCTATTTTCAAATTTTCGAAAGCCTCAGCGCAAGTTTGTCTTTCTTTCAAACAATGAATTTCGTTGTCTTCAGTTCCGTCAAAATTAACGATAATTCCACACCTTTTGAAAGATTTTATAATCAAGTCTTTTGGGATCTCATTCCAAGACTTCTTGACCCACTTCAGCATAAGTTCTTTCGAAGGGCCTTTCAAATTACCATCTTTTGTATATTCTTTAT
Organism: Holacanthella duospinosa; assembly: GCA_002738285.1. Taxonomy (NCBI): domain Eukaryota; kingdom Metazoa; phylum Arthropoda; class Collembola; order Poduromorpha; family Neanuridae; genus Holacanthella; species Holacanthella duospinosa. Next base: position 30,509 of record NIPM01000715.1, read on the forward strand.
CTTCGTCACCAGCTAACCAACAATCGTAGTAGTCATTCATTTTTGCTTTGAATGATTCTTTCCAACTCAAGTCGGCGGGTTGGACATATTTTGTACACCCACCAGGGACGACAGCCATTATCGTGTTGAATAATTTGAAATGTTTTATGGTAGTATCACTTATGTGACATTTATAGGAGTCCCAAATAAGGAAGCGCTTTCTAAATTAAAATCTTGTGTAGATTATATTCAACCAATCCATTTTTAGGTCGTCATTCATCCAACCATTAACGCTGCTTCGACATACAACTCACTTAAACGATTTTAGACGAGACACTTCTCGAATTCCTTTTTTAAATACTACAAATGATTGTAGCTTTGTTCCGTCAGCTTTTGCTGCTAATAAGACTGTTGCGTGAGATTTTTCATTCCCATTTGACTTCAATACTATAGCTTTCGATCCAGAAGGAGTGATTGTCACATTTCCGACCATGTCAAACCAAAGCGAAGTTTCATCCATCCCAATAATGCTGTCATGTTTGATACTCTTCTGGTGGATTACTTTTCCAACATAACTCATAAAAGAAATTAATTTTTCGTAGACCTGTGGAGGATCCTTTTGAGTCAATGTTGTTATTCTTCGTAGTGACAAATGTTGACGTTTCAAGAAGTTTTCTAGTCAACCTGGACTTTCTTTGAAAATTTTCGAAGTGTCGGAAGTTAGAGTTGGGTATATTTGCTTTGCTTTTTCTCTTATTGATCGACGGGATACACGAAGCGATTTAACTCGTTGAGTCACAACCCAATCAAATTGTCCATTGTCAATTTCAGGAATAATTGGCTTTCTACCATCGCCAGGTAAACGACATCTTTTTTCCCTGAAGTTTTTTCTTCCTCCTTTTTTCTTTTAAATTCCAAATGTGCTAGCTTTTGTTTGAACCATTCTCTAGCTCTTTTGCCATCTACATTGAATTGTTTGGCAGCTCCATTTTTTGAATGTTTCTCAGAATACTCAACGATTTTAAGTTTTGTTTCAATATCAAACGATCTATATGATGACCTTTTTGATGGGCCCTGTTCTTCCTCGCCTTGATCCATTTTAATTAAAGATTAAATTTAGTTACTGAACAATGTTCAGATTTCTTACAAAGTAAATTTGGTACTAAAACACTACGATTCGTTTTTTATTTTAATCATAGGAAGCAAATTTTAAACGTTTCATAAATGTTCATTCATAAAATTGATGAGTCAAGCATTTTTCAATCCACCAAAATCATTTTTGAGCATTGAAAGACAAGTCTGTTCCAATGTGTCAAAAAGGTCATTTTATGACAATTACACGTGTTTATTGTTTTAAGACTGAGCCATAAAATGATCCATTTTTCCCTTCATAAGAAAGGGAAACGTTAACATGGGTTAAAAACATGTAGGTTATTATTGGGAAGAGACTATTATTTTAAACCTTGAGGCATAAAGGGGGGCTATTAATAGAGACTAGGCCATTTTTAGGGAGAGGCTGTTAATGGAAGATATACGATAAATACTCAAAATCAGTGTACACTTAAGGATGGAAGCTTTAAATTATACACAAAAAATACAGTATATCATGAGATCTTGAATTAAATATTATTTTACATTCTTATTCAAAAAAAATAACATTATTTTTACAAAAAATAGTTTGTGTAAAACTATATAATAATAATCCATATTATAAAGGTAGAATTATTATAGTGAAGGTGATATCCTGCAAGTCCTACTAGATTTTATGGCACCAAAAGACGCCCAAGTAGCGGTGATAAATATAGCTCCAGAGGACAAATTAACTGCTCTAACCCTGCAAGAAGCTCTTACTGGATCCGAGGAGGAATCCCCAGACTTCGTAAACAAGGTAAAGATGCAAGCAATTAAAGAAGGCATGAAGTCTATGGAACAGAAGGTAACCAAGGCCATGGTTCATGATCCTTTCTGCTACGCAGTGGACCGTTAAAAAGTGGATTAACCGGGAATAAAAAAGATGGAAATCAAGAAGAAAGAAGCGGACCTCGAATGATCCAAAATTATGGCTAGGATAGATAAACTTTCAACAAATTCTAACTTGAATTTAATTACTAGAATCGAAAACCAGATGGCAGATAGTTTAGCCTGGGTTAGCAATGAATGTTGTATCATCACTGGGCCAAAATGCATCGCACAGGTCATCACAAAAAGAACTCAGGTGTTCTGAAGTCGGGAACACACTCAAAAGGGGCTATTTACATGACAATGATTTTTATAGGAGTTTGAGATATTAAATTTTTCAATATATAAGCTAAAAACACTATTACAACTTAATTTATTATAAAAGATTGTCAATGATTAAATTTATACGAAATAATTATTAAATTATTTTATAATATTATATCTTCTCCATAACGTATTTTTCACCAAGTTCAAAAGAACGGGCTTATAGACTTGTATAAATTAAAGGGGACTTATAAGACCAGGGAATTCTTTATTGACATGGGGCCTCTTAAAATGTAAATATATTCATAAAAAGTATTTACATACATTATCTCGTATTTTTTCATTTTGAAATTTATTTCTTGTTTGACTACAGTATTTTTCACGTTTTCTACGCAAAATTTTGCACATATTTTGCGCAGAAAACGTGAAAAATACTGTAGTGCATAAAGATGCTTGGTTTTCAGATCAGCATTGAGCTAATGAATCGACACACTTTCACAAAGAAATCGCCTCGCTTTTCTTTTGGTACGCTTTCATCGATTAGAGTCAAAAAGTCGGATTCTTTGCCTTTTTTATAGCCAAATACGCTTAAGTCTACTAAATCGTCCTTTTATTCTTTTGGATTGTCTTCAGAGCTTCTTTTTGCGAGATTATGCTTTTTACAGGGTTATGCATGGTTATATTAGCATGTATGCATTCTTATATTAGCATTCAACAAAAAAAATTTAATAAAGAAATAATTACAAGAAACATACTTTATTCAAATAAATTGTTCTTTTCTCCTAGCCTTTTCCACCCATACTCTCATATTGGAATAAAATGCTGCACATTTAATCTCAGAATGAAAAATTTGATCCAATCCATTTTTAATACTGATGTTTGGATTATGTGTCTTTAACGCATTATACCTGGCTTTGATCATTGAAAAGAATTCTTCGATCGGGTTTAATTCAGGTGAATATGGCACAAGGCATCTTATTGGAATTCGATTCTTCGCTATTATTTGTTTAACATCCCTTGAATGATGAAATCTTGCATTATCCATTATTAGAATTTTGGATGGATTTGCCTGAACATAAGGAAAAAGCTTTTCTTGTATGAAGCTAATGAACCTCTCGCTACTATATGCACCTGTTACGTACTCATAAGCCACCACTCCATTAACTGAAAGTTCCGCCATCAAGCTCCTATTTACGTTTCTGTTTGCAGGTACTGTAATATACGCTTTAGTATTTGGTGATGAGTATCCATATGCTCGCCTGGAACATTGATTGAAGCCTGACTCATCTAAGAAAATCAGGTTGTCGTTGGATATCATTGATACCCAAGCTGCATATTGAACACGTTCTTCAATGTGCACAGGGGTGTTTCTCTCAGCAGGAACTAGTGATAATCTCTTCTGGTTAGGTTCATCCTTGCCATTCTTCTTGATACAGTTCATTGTGAAATACACTTGTCGGTTTTGGCCGAAACAATATCAATAATCTCCTTCTGAACATAGGAGTTGTTTGTCGCGATTGCATTAAATATTACCTGATTTAAATTATCTAGCTCCCTGGTTATATTGTGGATTTTTCTTTTTCGTTTTTCAGATGCAGTTATAAACTGAACACCGCTATCATGTTGCTGAATGAGCCGACTGACGACATTTCTATCCAAATGGACTGTTTCTGCAATTTTTTTATGGAATTCTTCTCGTCCAGTGACATTCTAATGATTATATCATAAAGCTCCTTTGTTAGCTGTACTCTATCTTTCCTTGCCCTTTGATGGATAAATTTTTTTGTTGAATGCTAATATAAGAATGCATACATGCTAATATAACCATGCATAACCCTGTAGTTTTTGGTAAAACTGGGCTTATAAACGTGTTTAGTATTCCAAGAACGGATATTCTCATTTGTTTTATTTAGATTTTGATTTTTGGTTATTTATACTCATTTACGATTAGCAGAAAATAATTGTGGTGTGGCTATTAAAATCAGCACGCCACAGGAGTGTTTATTTCCAATTTTCAAGACTTTTGAAAAATTGTGAAAAATGATTCTAATGAAAAACAAAGTTTAATCATACTATATTTATTTTATCAACAATGCTTAGATATATCAATACCGTTTTGCATCTAAAAAGTAACAAAAAAAATATACTAAGGTGTGGTACATTATTCCTGTCAAAAAACTAAAATAATAAGAAGCGTAATATTTATTTTAAAAATAAACAAATAAAATATATTTAATTTAATGTTTCATTTTTAAAGTGTTTATATACATTTTATGTGGAAGGACATTTTGGTATTTTCTTTTTGACTTTAAAAGTGATTATTTTAGGACTTTTTTATAAATAGAAGTACCTATTTCATCTACAGACTTATGTATGGTTTTTGTACTTAAAGTCTCTAGTCGTCTTTTAGAAGCAATATTTTCGTTAATAGTGGCAGATTGCATTTATTTTCAATCGTTCTCATTCTTTAAAAATAAAGGTTATTAAATTTTATTGCTTTAATTTAATAAAGTTTATTTTCAAAAATCACATAATTTGTCTGTATTTAAATTGGACAGGAATAACGGACCACATCTTAGATGATTTAAAAATTTTGATTACGAAAATTGCATCTATACAAAATCAATGATGTATATTTCAATCGGTTTTGAATTAAAACTACTGGTAGGGCAAAAATTGGTGGTCAATTTAACATAGTCTAGTAAAATTGGAGGGAAAGTTAATAAAGATGGAAAGTTTAGTAAAAAGGGTGAAAATTAAGTAAAATTGGTGTGATGAATAGTTTTTCTCGATTTTAATTTTGATAACCAAGAGAAATGTATTTTTTGAGGCTCAAATTATCAAAGTTTTGCTATTAAAACTAATATTCTTAAAATAATTTATTAAACTTCTTTTTAAATCCATAATTTAAAGAACCTGTTCTTTTTTGGTATCTATATTTAAGTCTTTAAACTCAAGTGCCAAATTGATAACAAACTCCACATTTTTAGACCATAAGAAGTTTGACAATTCAGAGTTCTTCTTATTTATTGCTAAATCAAGTGGTGTTTGCCCACTGTTAGTTGTTGCATGTAGATCTCCTCCTGTAGTTATAATTAGTTTGACAGCTTCTAGATATACATATTGTGATGCATAATGAAGCGCAGTTTCATCATTATTATCTCTTATATTGATATCTATGTTTGGATTTGATAATAATAGTTTAATAATTTCTAAATAACCTTCTTCTGATGCTCTATGAAGTGCAGTTTCACCATCGTCATCTCCTATATTGATGTCTATATTTGGATTTGATAATAATAGTTTAACAATTTCTAAATGACCTTCTTCTGATACTCTATGAAGTTCAGTATAACCATTCAAATCTTTCCTGTTTACCTGAATTTCTGGTATTAAAAGTAATAATTTAACTATTTCTACTTGTTCTTTTTCTATAGCTAAACAAAGATCTAAATGTAATTCCTCAAGTTGACTAATTGAATCAGACAAAAAAATTTTTACAGCACTTAAGCTGTCATTGAATATTGCCTCCTTTAAAGAGTGTTCTTGGTTCTTTTCCATTTCCATTTCTTTTATGAATTTAGATTTTTAGTTTTATGAATTGTGTAGTAAACTGTGTCATCCCTAAAGTAATATTTTGCTTAGTGTGGTCAAATGGGACAAAATTTTTGAAACATAATTCTATTCTAATTGGTCGAGAAATTTTAGTTTCTTGAATGCATAAAATAGTAAGAATGAAAATAAATTCATGTATTTACTATCCATAAAATAACTTTTAGCTATATTTCTTGCCATTTTAGTTACTTCCTCAACCTATTTTCACTATGATCACTAATATTCTAGAATTATAACCGAGGCTTCAAAAATTTTGTCCCAAATTATTCGTTTTTTCACTATTCGAATTATTCGAATAATCGAATAGTCTAAAAAAGGAAATACTATTCGCATAATTTTGAAGAATTGCAACCTCTAAAAATTGCTTATAAAAGGCCTCAAAAAATGGTAAAATATTATTTAAAATAATACTTAAGCAAAACGAGGGAATCAAGTGTCTCTTCATTGAGTTGATTTCTCAACTTATTCTTGAATATCCCAGATATAGAAAAAGCTCTTTCACAAAGAGTTAAAGTAGGTTGAATAGTCATCAATGCATTATAAAGTTTTTAAACTTTATCATTTCTTACACCTTTAATCTCAAAATCGTACATTTAAGCTTTAAATGACATGGTTTTATTCTTTTTCTTTTTGGTAGAAACAGACATTATGAAGCAATTAAGATTATTAAGATGTGTTAAAGCTAAGTCTTCATTAATTTCTTCTTCAGTTTCAATTAATGAGTTTTCCATATTACTATCTTCTCCAAAAAGTCTATAAAACAATCCACATCCCAATTCTATAGCATCGCATTTAGAGCTATATTCTAACCCATTTGTAGTATTAATCGGTCAATCCCCATTCTCTAAAAATAATATTAAAGTTACAAGGGTCTTATTTCTTCGTTCGTTTATTCTTTTCTTCAAACTAAGCAAGACTTCATCAGAAATTGCACTATTAAGACGACTCAATTCATCAAATAAATAGAGAAAAACACCTTCAGATATAATTAGATTCGACTTTGATTTTCCAAGCTCTAAAATAGCCTTTTCAATTTGAGTAAGAACATAAGGTAATTTCATTATTGGCATATATTCTTCTTCCACGAGCTCGATATGACCTAATTCTTTCAAAGCCAAATTGATATATTTAAATAAGCACATGAATCTATTGATCATTTCTATGATAGAGTTCCATCTATTCTTTATGTCTAATAACAATTTAAAGGATCTACCTTTTCTTGATATAAGAATTCTATTGAGAGTGTCTATTCTAACTGTTGAGCTATTAAAAAAACTTGACCATATTTCTAATATTTGTCAATATAACCCCTATATCTTTATGAATGCTAATTTCATCATTGACTTCATTATCAATGAAAACATAATTTTCATTGCCATCTGATTTGTCTTGCTGAATATATTCGCTATTGCAATGTGAAGCATTTGCTTCATAATCAGCATCATACATATCTTCGACTACTTTGATTTCTTTTGTATCATTCTTATTCTTTTTGAAGAGGACGTCTATAACACTTAAATTTATGCCATGATTGTGACACAGTTAGCCTAGGCATTCTATATTAGATAAATATTTTATCATCACAGAACAGCCATCATTCCATGAACTAACAATATCTCTTTTCATGTCTAAGCAAAAATCGAGCAATCTTTTAGAAACAAAGTTCTTGATTCTTAAAGCATTACAAATGCCATTACATTTAATCAATCCTAAGTTTATTGACTCATTTCTCCCCGATATCGTAACGTTTGTATACCTTTTCTTGCTTACATCAGTCCATTCATCGATAGTCACCGAAAAATTGAATCCTTTATCTAATTCAGATTTTATTGCATGTCTTATTTCATCTCTTACTTCTTCTGCATATTTCATCATACATTCTTTAACTACATTGTGATTTTTAGGCATTTTATGGCCGTTTTTTCTTACAAAGAATTGCAAAGCCTCAGATTCACAAATTGATCTAAAAGAGAACCAAATTTTAGCAGCACACATTGCTAGGATTGAATTTAAACTTTCCTTTTTATCAGCTTTAGGGAACTGAATTTCCCCCTTTTTATAAGGGATTGAGTATGGAGACTCTTTCTTATTCAAACTAATGTTATGTGTCTTTAGATGGCTAACTAATGTTAATGTAGTATTCCTACATTTCAATTTAGCACCACAGTTTTCTTCATTACAGATTACTTCATCCGGTTGACTCATTTAAAATGCTTCCAAGCAGCTGATCCTTTATTGCCCATTTTATAAAATTTTGTGATGCTTTGATGCGCTTTTATGATAAATAGTTCGAGTTTCGAATTTTAAATCTTAAGTCGAGTGCGGTTGTTTTGTTCTAATGCAAAGCGCGATTAAAATACAATTTTTGAAAACATAAATTAAGTTATTAACTTTAGATTATTCAAAATATTCAAATACTTCGAATTATCCGAAAGCTGAAACGGATATTCGAAGATTCAAAACGACATCGTCTATTCGAATATCCGTTTGACCACACTAATTCCAGCCTTTCGTAATTTTAAAGATCGACGCAAATCACCCGATTATCCATCAATTCAGCCAAAAAAGGTATATTTTCTTCAAAAAATGACATTTCGTATTTAACCCTTCATTATAAAAAGAATCAGTAAGGCCAAAAAATCATTTGCCTTAGTTTAATTGCTAATTTATTCTAAACCTCTTTGTGAACATGACGACATCGAGCATTTCATTCTACCATTTTGAAATTTTTTATAGTTTCAGATTCAAGTAAAATGATAGTTGTGTTCATATAGAAGCATGGTACTACATTGATCTGTAGAAAGTTTTTCGTTACATATAGCACAAGCCATTGATAGTCTTTACTTAGCTCATGCACCTACCAGTATGGTAGAGGCCGTAATAAGTTCATAGAAAAGTTGGAAATCTATGGTGAAACCAAACAGCCTTATATAAAATAGCATTCTATGTAAACATAGGAAAATTCATGACGAGGCAGCCTGTCAGCTAGATGTATGCAAAACTTGGAAAAAACATCTAAAAAGCTTCTTTGGAAATGTAGAACAGATATTGAATGAAAGCTATTCTATTACAGATAATAGTTAAACATCAAAAACACATTTAGCCATTGGCTTCCTTGCAACTGTCATAATTTAAATTTATCCTTGAGTCATACATTTAATGAAAAATTTATGAAAAAGATTTCTCAAATCAATAAAGCGATTAATATGGCGAAAGATATAGTTAGATATTTGAAGAAATCAGACAGAAATAGTGAATTGAAGAAAGCTTTGAAACAAAGTGTCACGGCACGCTGGAATAGCAATTATATAATGCCGAAATCGATTCATGAGTGGGATAATGAAGGATTTTTAAAGACGAAACACAACATTAAGTATCTAATGCCGAATAAAGACATAGCATTTCAACTCATTTCATTATTGGGGACCTTTTAAAGATGCTTTTGATCATTTTAGCAAAAATTCTGTAACTGTTAATAAAGTAGAACCTTGGAAATATAGGATTATGAAACACTTAAATAATTTTAAGAAAAATCAACCAAATGGTGAATTTATTCTTCTAGTAGATAACGTCATTATTGATTTGAGGAGAAACTTATTATAGAAGAAATTCATTACATCGCTTCCTTTTTAGATTCCAAGTTTATTTATTTTTAGCTTCCGTCTTATGCGGTTTTGCGAAGAAACAAAGCTTCAAGTTAGATTAATATAGAGTGATATAAAAGAATCAACAATCTACGAAGTTAAAAAATCTCCTTCCAAAAAGAAGCTTAAGATCGACGATTTCGAAGATGATGTTGAGTTAAAAGACGAATTTGATGAATATATTTCAATGAAAAATCAGTGTTTGATGGTATATTTATAGAATTATTTAATATTTAGATTTGTTACAATTGTGGGCAACATCTGGATTTACTGCAATGAAAGATCTTGCGTTTAAGTATTTGCTGTTGCCTCTTCATCAACAGAAAGTGAAAGAGTTTTTTTCTAAAGCATGTTTACTGGTGTCCAGTAGATTGCCAAGTTCTTCAATTATTATGCAGTTATTCGAAAAATTTCGATGGTTAATTACTTAAAGTAAATTATTTAAATTTCGTCATTAGATATTATAAAAAATATTGGCATAAATATGATTTTAACTTTTTGGGCCACTTGAAATTTGGATGGGTTTGGAACTTGGCTGGAATTGGAACCGAATTAATTCGAATGTACATCTTACTGTCTACAGACAAAAAAGGAGTCAAAGCAATCTAACCACATCATATTTAAATCAACTAACCAATAACATCCAAATTTATAGTTTCCATTTCTCTTTATAGACTTGCCGGATCTTTCAAAGTATTTTTTACTGCGTTTAAATCGCCATTGATTATAGCTTTTATTAATTGTTGATCTATTTTAAAAACTCATTTTCTAATCTTTCTTTCTATTATGATTGAGCAACAAATTGCATATAAAATGGTCATTTTGAAATAAATAAAAGACAAATCCAATTTATGGGGAACTATAGTTATCACAAATGGTATTTATAATTTGGAAGAAAACTTTTGAAGGAATGGGTTGGTTTGGTTGATAAAATGAGTAAATTCTTGAATTATGGTTGAAAAGTTTTAATATTTTGGTTGATAAAAATGAAAATTTTCTACGTATATGGCACAAAATTTTAGAAGCCTCGGTTATAAGTCTAGAATATTAATGCATCACAGTGAAAATAGGTTGAGGAAGCAACTAAAATAGCAAGAATTATAACTAACACATATTTTATGGATAGTGAAGTTGATAAATACATAAATTTATTTACTATTTTATGCATTCAAGAAACTAAATTTCCTCGACCAATTAGAATAGAATTATGTAAGAAAATTTTGTCCCATATTTAAATATTTTATTTCCAACTATTTCAACCAAAATATCATGTTTTCAAAAAAGTTCTCCCAGCTTGTAGAAATCGTTTTTCTTAATCAACAGAATCATCAATAGGTCATTCAAAAAGGTTTAATACCATTTGAAGCAGCTCCAAATTCATCATATTTCTTTATCAAAATCTAATTTGTTATATGTAGGTTCTATCTTGTAGTTTTGTAATGATTTTTGAAATATTTCGCTCTTTCATATGGCCTTAATCAAACTAGTATCGAATTTATTATCAATCGTATAAAATTTATTACTTTTAGTGACGGATTTTAGATTTTTTTTAAGTTGGAGTTTATTAAACATCCATTTTGATCAATTTCGTTCTTTTCCATAGATGTTTCTTTGGAGTTATAGTTTCATTAACTTCAAACTTAATGTTTTTTACTTTTTATTAACTTTGAGTTTTATATTGTTTACAGTTCTCATTAAGGTCAGTCTTCATGTTTACAATTTTGTTTAGTGAGTTTTAAGTTGCTTATTGTTTCGTTTATATCAATCTTTGTGTTATTTACTTTTCCATTAAAATAAAGCTTCTATTTTATTCTCAATAATGTCAATATTCATGTTTTCAGCTTCATCAACTATAAAAATTGTTCTATTCTTAGTTTTATATGCGTATTATATTTGTCAAGCTTGAGTTTATTTTCATTCAATTCCATTTTCTTTGATATTTTTGTACCAGAAGTTTATTTATTCTTTTTCTTCCTTGTATTTAACATTTTTAGGCCTCATTGTATTGTCCCTCCAACTTTTATAATGCCTCTATTCCTATAGTACTTTTTTCTCCTATATTTAGATCAAATGTGCCCTTTTAACTGCCATATGTGTGCTTTTGTAATGATACTTTCAATTTGGTTAATTTTTATATCCTGCGGGCATACAGTCTTGTAATAGTTAGCTACATATGGCACTTTATTCAGAGTAGTCCATTTATTAAATAATTGGTTGATTAATAATCATTAAAAATTTGGTTGAATTAAGTGAATCAAAAAGGGACTATTCTGAATAAAGAGTCATATTTAACTTATTAATAAGCATATTTTGTTCATTACTAGTTTATAACATATTTTATATATATAAATTAATTAGAAGATACTGATATCACTTCAAAATTACTCTATTATAATCAAAATTATTAAATGGGATAAAAAACAATAATTTAGGGTAATTTTATGAACAGCCTAATTCGATTTTTGAGTCAAAGGGAAAGGAAATTGAAATAAAATGAACATTTTACTGTGATCTAAATGGTCGAGTTTCCTTTCCTTTGACTATAAAAAATCGAACCAGACTGTCCGCAGATTTACCCTTAATATGGGATAAAATTTTCTTACATAATTCAATTCTAATTGGTCGAGGAATTTTAGTCTCTTGAATGCATAAAATAGTAAATTTATTTACTATTTTATAAAATAATTCTTAGCTATATTTCTTGTCATTTTAGTTGCTTCCTCATCCTATTTTCACTATGATGAATGAATTATAACCGAGGCTTCAAAAATATTATGCCATATAGTCTAAAAATTGGCATTTAGCCATTTGATGTTGGGAAATTTCAGATGGAATTAGTTTTACCCATTTGTACTGAAATTCTGGCTTTCAGGGCTGATTCAATTGTATTTACCTTTGAACAAAATATAGTTAACAGCTATTTATTTTAAATCATTTGTATTTAGTGTCGCAGTTTAATAATACAAAGATCTTGAACAATTTCTAAAATTTGGTGACATTAATTAGACTAAACATTAATAATAATGGAAAAATGCTATAATTGATTTAATGTGAGTCTCTTTATTCTGTGTTGTATTTAAATTGGTGTAACTGACTTAGTATTTAATTCAATTAAAGATCTTCAGCATTGGATTTAGAATTTAAGCAGAAATTTTATAAAAAAGAAAATGTGAATTTTATCTCTATAAAGCTAAGTTAGTTTTAAGGTAAAACTCATTTCTATTTGATTAGAATGTCAAAATTTTAGCAGTTAAGCATTAACTAAGCTAAGTGTTTTTACGATGATATTAAAATGGGAACTAATGAGTTTATTTCGAATCATTCTTAGACTTAAAGAACAAAGCAATAGTAAAAATGATTGAAATGATCCCCAAAGCTACTGAGGCAGAAATCAAACTAATGAACATCCAATTACCTCCTTCCTTAGTCTTAATAGCATTGTTAACCAAAGAAATCAATGCAAAAAGGTTGTACTGGTTCTTCTGATCTTCTAATTGCCCCGATTCATATCGTGGCATTTCTTGAGATCTTCAGCATTCGTAAGCAGCTCCTTGCATTTCTTTGCCCAATCTAAATGGGCTTGAGTTACTTGAACTCTGTTACCGGTTATATCAATAGCAAAAGTATCAATGAGAATTCCAGCGTTAGCCAATTCATAAAAAGTTTGATCAACTTCAGTGCCAGTATTAGCAGATGAGATATCAACATTCCTGTTAGAATCCTTGTCAACAGCATTTAAAACGGTAACTATAGCTTGGTTCACAACATGGGAACATTTAGGAATCTTCTTATTAGCATAATCAGAAAGCGAGGCCACTCTTATCTACTTACCTGGAATAGAACTTAAATCACTAGGGCAAGTATCTTCAGCAACATGTGGTACAAACGACAGAATACTATTACCAACAGACTTATACAATGTCATAACCTGTCCCACGCTTGTTACAAAGTTAACACAAAGTACACCACTAGAAGACATAAGTAAGTAAGAAACTAATTTCATTTAAGTTTTTAATGTTCTTACTTGGTTACCCCAAATTTATAGACATTTCTGGTCACGTGCATGCCAGAATGTTAAAACAGAAACTAGCAGAAAAAAGCGGTGTTAAATTAATATTATTCAACTTCTTACAATAAACAATAACTATTTCCTTGATTTTATCTTCAATATCGATGAAGTTGTATTTTGTTGTTAAAGAATATGTCATTCATGTTTCTTTTCAATTTTCTAAGCAATACAGAGTTTTCCTTTCAATTTCATCAATTTTCGCATCTATTTCGTCAACCAATTTTTTGACCAAAAAACGAGGGCTCTTTTGGATCAATTTCATTTTTATCGACGTGGACCGGTTCTTACTTTTATTTTTTCGGATCAATTTCCTTTTTTTCTCATCAATTTCGTCTGTAAGATAATTTACAGCTTAAAATCGTTAATTTTTGCTGAGTGCAATTTATTTGCATGATTAGTTTGCACTAATAAATTACTTTTGATTAACTAGCTAAATGGCTTTTAATTCCCTATCTAAAATAACTAAATAGCACTACCATAAAATTTAACTGCTCAATTACTTAATTCACTACAAAGCCTCAACTTCCTAATCAATAAAACGCTATAAATAAACAAGGAAAACTATAATAAGGTAATTAATTAATAATATATAATAGATACATTAGTATACTATTACAAAATCTGCTACTATAGAGAAGCTATTCATTTTGAAAAGTTTGTTTTTAAGAGATTCAATTGACCAAAAAACAACAAATAAATCTAACAATTAATAAATAAGTAAAATCTTCTATTTTTTATATTCATTTAACTCAGTAAATTTGTAAAGATCATGGATTAACGTAAAAGGATATATTAAGTATATATTATTAATAAAAGTCAAATGTATTTTTATATTACTTTTTTAAATTCTCTGTGCTTTAACAGAGATTAGGTAGTTGGGATTAGCTTTTGAATAGTGGGCTCTTGCATTGAATAGTACAATCTGCGTTGAGTAGTTAATAAATGCATTAAGTAGTGAATTCAGAAAAAGTAGTACAATCTGTTTTGATTAGTGAAATTTAGTAGTGACTAAAAGTAATTAATTAGTGGCAGAAATACACAATCATTTTTTCTTGTCTTGATATTAAAATATCAACTAAATAATGAACTTCTCGTGAATAAAATAGAGATTTAATGATTAAAATTAATAAATTTCTTCTCCATCCAAAGAAAGGTTGATGTATCTTTTCATATTTCTGTAATATCCATCAAAGACTTTTGTTTTAAATTGAGAAAGACAAGAAGTCATAGAATTGATTAATTCATCTTGATTTTGAGGATTGCACGCCCTAACCAATCTCTTCCATTTGCTAAAGAAATTTTCAATTGGATTTAAAAAGGGACTGTAAATAGGAAGAAACACCAGTATATGTTCAGTCAAACCAAAACTGCTTTGAATTGTTGTATTCTTATGGAAGGATACATTATCCGTTATCACAACGCAAGGTCCAGGTGAATTTTGCTCTAAAAATTGAAAAAAATTATTAATGTAGCCAAAAAACTCCACTATATTGTACGGTTTTATATTAACGTCATAGAAAAACATCGATCTTTTGTTGAAACAGCAGCATAAACTCACATTCTTCGATCTAATAGACTTTACTGTTAAGCTTGCTGGTTCTCCGACTATACTTCTTCCTTGACGAGATCGTATTGACAAGATAAAGCCAACCTCGTCAAGAAAAAAATATTTGTGTCTGAGTAATCCTCTTCGATTTTTAGAAACTCTCTAGCATAGTTCTTACGTATAATCAAGGTTTGTTGATCATTTCTTCTTTGAGGAACCAGAGAAAAAAGCTTAAAGCTATAATCTAATCGTCTAAGGTTATCATGTATCGTTGTAATGCCAAACTCTACCCCAAATTTGCCTTTGATTAAATCGCGAAGTGATTTTAAGGTGATGGAAAAAATTTTGTCAACCTCATTTTCAATAAAGATTTTGTGTTCTTCAGTCATTAATACTCTCTTCGCTCCACCTTTAGCACCTTTACTCATCACACCTGTTCTTTCAAACTTTTTGATTATCGACTTAATTGTAGTGATTAATGAACTTTCGTATGATACTATAACCTTCAAGTCATCCCCTCTTTGCATAGTATTGATTATTTTATATCTCCTTTCGTTGCTGATTTTATCATATTTTCCCCTTGATATTCTTTCCGATCTTCTGCTGTTAGCATCAATTAGACTTGTTTCTACATTTCTTAAATCATTTCTATTCATTTCGTTGCTCGGACTTTGAGCCATTAAACTACTGAAAATGTAATTGGCAAGGCTATCGTTTTCCATTTTAAATTAATTTTTAAATTCACCAATTTATAATAAAACATGTCATTTTTAATTCCAATTTTAGTCGCGAATTTCGTGTTTTTAATACTAATGTAAACACGAAATCAAATCGATATTTTTATTCTATTAGGTCGTTTCACTTGCACCCGCCGCAGTTTGATCAATAATTACGAAATAGCTACATTAATTAAAACGAAGCCCCTTGGATCTTCATAAGGCTTGGTTATATAAAAGTCATATGATGTAAACATTTTATTTTTTTGTTCAGCCATGGAGAGCCAAAAAATAATTTCTTCAATAAGTGATCAAGAGCAGCGAGTTTTTATCAAATTTGGCATAATTGAAGGACTTACTGCTGCAGAAATCCATCGAAGTCTGAAGAAACTTTTAGGGCCAAGGGCATATAGTCAAAGAAGCGTAAGAGACTGGGTGGGAAAGTTCAAGTCTGGAAGATATGAAGTAAAAAATCAACATAGAGGGAGTCATCAAAGAAGCGCTAGAACTTTAGAACTGATTGACCAAGTGAAACAAGCTCTAGATGATAATAGACGTCAGTCAACACAGGTGCTAGCTGACCGTTTAGATTCAAACAAATCTACAATTTGGCGTATTTTAAGGCAAGATCTTGGATTATTCAAGAAAATTGCAAATTGGGTTCCTCATTTTTTGACTGGAGAACAGAAGTTAGCTCGAATTGATTCAGCCAAAAACAATTTAAATCGTCTCGCTTGTCACCCAATACTGTTGCATTCTATCATCGCCATTAATGAAAGTTGGGTTGCTGAGTATACCCCACCAACACGAACACAGGTCATGGCATAGGTACAACCAGGTACTTCGGCAGGAATTCTAGTATGCGACAAGGTTAGTAAGAGCAAAATCTTATTAGTTATCGGAATGGACTTTGATGGTGTTAAGTTTTGGGAGATTATGGAGTAAAATCAAACCATGAACGGACAGCGTTATCATGACTTTCTAGAAAGAAATGTGACCAAATGGGCTGCTGATAATATGATAAGAAGACCTATAGTTTTTCATGATAATGCCGCACCACATCGGCATAAACTGGTTCAGCAATTATTTCAAGAAAAAAGAGGTCTAGGTTACAACATAGTCCATATTAATCAGATATGAGACCACCAGACATTGATGGTTTTAATCAAATTAAAGATCCTGTTCGTAGGAAACTATATAATCACATGAATTTGCTGAAAGCAGACATTAAGTTCATAATTCAAGACCTTAATGAAAATGGAAACTTTATTAGCGTAAAACGATTGCCATATCTCTGGCAAGATGTCATTGATAAAAGTGATGACTACTAGTTAATAAACATATTTGGATTTTATTATAGCTTAATTATACTTTCTGCTATTAATGTTCAAACTGCGGCAAGTGCAAGTGAAACGACCTAGTAATTCAAAAAACCCCTCCTTAGTATAGATTTATTTTAAAGCATGATATATAATTTCATACTTAAGAAATATCAATACAAGCAAAAATTAATGATTTTAAGCTGTAAATTATCTTACAGACGAAATTGATGAGAAAAAAAGGAAATTGATCCGAAAAAATCAAAGAAAGAACCGATCCACGTAGATAAAAACGAAATTGAAGCGAAAATAAACGAAATTGATCCAAAAGAGCCCTCGTTTTTTTAGTCAAAAAATCGGTTAACGGAATAAATGCGAAAATAGATGAAATTGAAAGGAAAAGCCTGTAAGATTGGCCTCTGTTCAACTTGGGGCTGTGGGCTTCAAATTTGATTAAAGCAATATAATAACAAGTGGATTTTGATGAAAGCTAGTCGTATTTAAGAAGTTTGATTTTCAGATTTGATGGTTTTAATATGACCTTTTATTTCTGAATCAGTTTTGCATTTCTCAACCAATTACAAGTAACTTCTCGCATTTTCAATAAGATCAAAAAGATTAGTAGAAAGCCCAGAACATCTAAAGAAGAAATCCCT
The DNA here is from genome assembly GCA_002738285.1 of Holacanthella duospinosa. NCBI lineage: Eukaryota > Metazoa > Arthropoda > Collembola > Poduromorpha > Neanuridae > Holacanthella > Holacanthella duospinosa. The sequence continues at coordinate 48,276 of NIPM01000715.1, forward strand.
GCTAAGCCTCGATGGAGCTCCTTTAGTCCCTTTCGGTTCTAATTACTTGAAACAGAGACTTTTTCTCCACCATGCAAAACCTTGAATGACATTAGAAAATGGCAAGAGAGAAGTAGAGCAATATGACACTTTATTCCCTTTTTGATTCATAATTTAACCAAAATTTTAATGATTATTAATCAACCAATTCATTAATAAAATGGACTACTCTGAAATATATCTATAAATCTAAGACNCAAAACCTTGAATGACATTAGAAAATGGCAAGAGAGAAGTAGAGCAATATGACACTTTATTCCCTTTTTGATTCATAATTTAACCAATTAAAATTACTAATAATTAGTTGGTTAAGTATAATAAAATGGACTACTCTGAAATATATCTATAAATCTAAGACGTATTTAAGATCCAAAGTCGTAAACAAGAACGAGGAGCATCAAGTACAGATTATAGGACGTAATCCCGAATTTTAAAGTTGACTAGATAAAAACCAAAGATTAAAAGTAGTAGTTTTCAATATATTCACATATTTGGTTAAAAATATCTATTCTAATTTAAATTAAACATATGCTCATTTAGTCTATAAAGATTATCGAAATTGATATACCATTAAATTATGAATCTAATTTCACAATTGGTATAAAATACTATATTTTTATAATAGCTGTGGTATTTGTGAATAAAAATGGTTAATTTAATCAAATAAATAGGCTAATTAAATAGCATTTAAAGGTTTTAGCTTGCAAAAATTAGCCAATTAAATGTGGAACTGCTAAGCCATTGCAATAACTGGGTTCAATAGTTGTGGCTACGAAATTAGTATTTCATATTTGTAAGCTTTTTATATCTTCAGTGATGATTTAATCTATAAAGATGGCACAAAATTTTTGAAGAAATCTTAATATTTTGGTTGAAATAAAAAATACATGTATTATTTGGTTGATAAATAAGTATAAGTTATATTTATTTATCAACCAAAGCAGGTTTTTATGTAATTATTGAAATTTTTCAACCAAAATAATAATGTTCTTTCGAGAATTATACTGAATTCTTCAACCAAAATGATTGGTTTCTTTCAAAAATTTTGTCTCAGATGATCCAAATTGGTATAGCATTAAATTAAGGATATAATTTCACAATTGGTATAAAAATAGTAGATGTTTATAGCGGTGTATGGTCATTTTCAACCTTTAGGTATGTTGGAACATTATATTGTCTCTGACTTTGGTTTCAAGAATTTGGGATTGAAATTCAGGATTACGTCCTATAAGCCATCTTGTATACTAAAAACTGATACTTTAAATTTTTAAAGATAGTTTTATCCAAGGGAAGTTTTTGAACTGATAATTCAGGAGGTTTTGCAAAAATCAAAGTAAGTGTGATGCTAAGGAAGTGGCACTTTGTACAAGTTTAAATGCATATTAGTAAACAATGATAACATCAGAGAAACCAGTAAATAAGGGATGATAGTATATTTAATTATTAGAAATCGTATTTGTTTAAAGTTTGCTATTTCGACCTCAAAGTATCACTTGATAGTTGAGATGTTGCTTAATTCATTGCATTATGAGTAGTCACGGAACAGTCTAGCCTTTATTTTGTGAGATTGGAACAGTTTAGCCTATTGTTAGATTAAGTAAAACTAATTTTAAAACTTATATTTAGAATTGAGATGGAAAAGTTTAGCAAAAAGGGGAGGGAAATGAGTTTAGTTTATTAAAAAACTCATTCTTGACTAAAATTAGTCATTTCACTCGTGAAACATGGTTTATTCTTTTTTGATTCTAAAATTCTAAAAAGCAGAAACAGTAAGCGAATCGTGAAGCCCCATTAAAAGCTAACGAAAAAATAAGAACACTATGATATTTGGTTTATTTTTAATGAAGAATTTAATAATATAAACTGTTTAAATTCTCTTGTTAATCTTTTTATATTTGAATAAATTATTCCAAAATTGGTTATAAAAGTTCTATAAGTCCTTAGAAAATTATATATGAAATTCTCATACTTGCTTATCTCTTTGAACACCGTTCTTGCTATTAGTGATAAAAGATTTCCAGATGGAACAATTGGGAAGATGTTGGTTTTAGACAATATGGGACAAAATTTTTGAAACATAATTATATTCTAATTGGTCGAGGAATTTTAGTTTCTTGAGTGAATAAAATAGTAAGAATGAAAATAAAGTTATGTATTTATCAACTTTACTATCCACAAAATATCTCTTAGCTATATTTCTTTCCATTTTAGTTGCTTCCTCAACCTATTTTCACTATGATGCATTAATATTCTAGAATTATAACCGAGGCTTCAAAAATATTGTGCCATATGGTTTATTTTGGTGGATTACCTTTCAATTGTAATTTTCAATATAACCGACTAGCTCTAACTCTCGGTTTGAAAGTTTTGGATCTTCCTGTAGATGTCAGCGATACTACTAGGTTTACTTGTCATTACTTTGTAGATGCGAAATTGGCTGCAATATTAGATGGTTTACTTCTGACTATTAGAGAAGTTGATTTGAGCAATGCAAAGATCGATTTGGTTTCATTGAGGATTAAAGGATCTGCTTATGCCTTGATGAATGCGTCTAAGGCTACTGCTTTGAATGATAAATTCGTTGCCAATAAAAAACAAAGGTTTAAGGTTGGAAAGGACCATCAGCAATGGGGAGAGATTTGCAATAATAGAAATGTCGAAGCAAAGAAAGATTGTATTGAAGAAATTGGAAATAGTTCTAATTTCGAATACTTCAGCAAATTCTTTTTTGGAGAAGAAACCAGTATTGGTAAATTCTCATTGATCCAATCATCATCTTAAGTTGTTTCACTGGTCTCTTTGCAATTCTTACTATTGGCTTGGCTGCTATTATGTTCTACAAGCCTAAGAACAATAAAGACTAAGATCTTGTTTTTTTTACTTTATTTTATTGGTTAGCAACTTGATGGTTACTAAATTTTCATTGAAGCTTATTTGAGTAAAATCAAGTTTATAATCGACAAACTTGAATATTCATTAACCAAATCATTACCAAGTAATCCTTAAGTAAATAAACTGTGAATATCAGATATTAGCTTCAAATTTTCAACTAAAGGCTTGTTCTGTCAATAAGCATTCCTAANGAGGCAATGTTACAAAAGAACTACCATTTAATACAATAAATTTAATCAATTTTGTTTTTGTCTGAATTACCATTCTCTTAAATTCAATAAAGAAAGTAGATCATATGGCATAATATTTTTGAAGCATAATTATAGAATATTAGAGCATCATAGAGAAGATAGGTTGAGGAAGCAATTAAAATGGCAAGAAATATAGCTAACAGATATTTTATGGATAGTAAATTTATTTACTATTTTATAATTCAAATTTCTCGACCAATTAGAATATAATTATGTAAGAAAATATTATGCCATATAGCCCAAAATTTTTGAAGAAAATATAATATTTTGGTTGAAATATATGTAGAAATTTTTATTTTTATCAACTAAAATAGCCATTTATATAATTATTAAAACTTTTCAACCATAATAATACACATTGTCGTACGTAAATTCGGACACCCTATTTTTTGTAAACCAAAGCGTCAATTCGGCTTATAAATAAATATGAATAAAAAAATTAGATATGTTTAAACTGTGTTATTTTTAATATTTATTTATTTATCACTATTTTTTATTAAAAAAGATAGAAAAGCAAAAAGTAAATTTATTGATCCAGCGTGGAAAGTCGGACATTTTTGTTATTCACACAAATCTCAGCAAATAATAGGCTTAAGGAATCGAATATTAGAAAAACAATGACAAGTATTGATACTTTTGTGTTTGGACAGATTTTAACACTTAGAAAAGAAGGGTATTCTTATAGAAAGATCGAAGGTCTGACCTGTATACCCAAGTCCACAATAAGCGATTACCTAAAAGATTAGAAGAAACGGGCTCAATTCAGAGAAAGAAGGGCTCAGGAGGTAAATACGTACTTGATACCGTGCTTCTCATATTAAAAGCACTACCCTAAATAGAAGCCTTATGGGCTTCTATTGAATTTCTATTTTTTACATGCTCAAATATTACGCAGTTTCAGGCAAAGAGGTAAAGGAAAAAATTAATTATGAGATATCAAAAGATGAAAAATTGTAGTTTATATATATGAACCTTCTACTTTTATTACATCGATCCATCTTTCAGCTAGCTGCTGAATACCATTCATATGACCCTTTATATTAAGTTCCTGGATAATACTCTCTACTTGTAATTCCAACTCTTCCCAATTGTCATAAACATTTTCTTTTAACTTCCTCTTTGATTTACCAAAACAATTAAAATCAGGTGGACTTATATCTGGACTATATGGAGAATGATACCAAGTGCGGATTTTTTCATCATCAAAAAAATCCATTAAAAGCTTTGATTTATGAGGTCTTTTATTATCCTGTAAATCCATAAGATACTTGAATTTCTTACCAGGTAGCCATTTTAGTAAAACTTCATTAAGAAGGCCTATATAGAATTCTGAAGTTACCGAATCTTTAGGTGCACAAAGCTTCCAATATGCAACACCATTACAATCGATTGCTAGTATAAGCATTCTATTTCTCTGATAGTATGATTGTGCTACAATTTGTGGTGGACTTTCATCCTTAGTTCTCCAAAATCGAGACTGGTCATGCTGAGGTTGCATATATAAAGTAAGCCAAGTTTCATATATAGCCAATGATCTGATTATTAGGGTTTTTTGATTTACAAATTAGATCTACATGCTAATAGTTTATGTTCTCATTGATCCTGTGTGAGAAAATGAGGAATCCATTTGCTCAAGAATTTCATCATTTGGAAATGTTCTGTTAAATACAAATAAATAGTAGCTTTGCTACAATTTTTTAAAATGGAAAGTTCGAGGCATGACCAGGCTCAACTTTGAGCAAGATATTCATTAATTTTTATTATTAAATGATTAGATGTATCGCCTCTTCTATAGAGACTTCAACGCAATTTCGGTATTTATTTAAGTTAGAAAGCAAAGTTTTGATTGTATTATATTTATAGGACTTTTCTACTATCGTTTTAACCAATTCATTGTGAATAACAGTGGGCTAGAATTACNTTGTATTATATTTATAGGACTTTTCTACTATCGTTTTAACCAATTCATTGTGAATAACAGTGGGCTAGAATTAGTTCCAATTCAATAAATAGGTTGTTCTTTATTGAATTATGGTTTATTTAGAGGAAATAGAATAAAGAAAAGTAGGCACTAGATAAGAAATTAGATATTTATTAAGAATTAGGGTTTTAGGTAAAACGGGGTATAATAAATGATATTAACCCAATTACTAGATGGAATGGATCGAAGGCGTAAAAAGAACATTAAGTAGCATATTTCCGACGCTTAGGCTATTTTGATAGGACGCTATGATATTAATTGGATAAATCAAAAGCCGGAACTTTAAGATCCTTTATTAAAGAATTAAAAAGTAGGATGAATGAAAAGTGATTATGGCGGTTCCAGGCAGTTTATTAGTATAAATGAGTTTTATTAAGGTTTAAAAGCATCGTAGCTTAATAAGTTCGCAAATGAATTTGAGGCATAGCAAATGGTTTAAAGCGATGAGCTTGGAATTTTAAAGCATTGTATAATTGCAATGCTTATTGGACATTTATGAAAGTCAATTAAAAGTTTAAATTGATTTTATTAAACTGCAAGTTCAATGCTTTCACTTTAATAAAGTTGTTTCGAGTCATGGGTACCAAGGTTTGTTCTTTTCCCTGTGGGTATTTGAAGTGATAGCCACGAAGGATAGAGGACAGCACCAATTTGATTGAAACCATGGCAAAAGCTTTTCCCAGGCAAGCACNCTTTTCCCTGTGGGTATTTGAAGTGATAGCCACGAAGGATAGAGGACAGCACCAATTTGATTGAAACCATGGCAAAAGCTTTTCCCAGGCAAGCACGGGATCCTGAGGAAAAGGGCGTATAGGAAACTCCGTACCCAGTGCCGTCTCGGATCATTTTGTCGGGACTTGACGCTGGATCGAATCGCTCGGGAAGGAATTTCTCAGGGTTGGTAAATAAGGAGGGGTTTTTACCCATGGCCATGAGGTCTATAGAGACCGCTGTCCCCGAAGGCAGCAGATAATTTCCGACAAGAAGGACTTTTCCTAGCAGCTTATCGGTTAACTTGGCTACAGGAGGGTACAACCTTAGCGTCTCTTTAATGATCAAGTCTAGGTAAATCATTTGCTTTAGCATCTCATTAGTGGCTACTCC
>NIPM01000716.1:0-54299 GCA_002738285.1 Holacanthella duospinosa
CCTTCATTTAAATTTACAATTAAGAGCTTCTGCCTCACATTTAATCGATTAAATATCTCGCTTCTCTGTTAAAACTGACAGCAGAAAAATAATATATGGTATGGAAAAAGATGGATTAGAAAAGTTGATTTGATATTATAATGATCTANCTGACAGCAGAAAAATAATATATGGTATGGAAAAAGATGGATTAGAAAAGTTGATTTGATATTATAATGATCTATTGAATGAATATGTTCAATATGATTAACGAAAAAGCGAAGAGTAAAATGAAAACGTTTCGCCAACTAAACTTTAATCCGTTTTTAGTCTATTTCTTGTAGAGTACGAATTATAATCGTACCTGGACTCAATAATCGGAATGAACCCTCTCTTTGGAACTGGTCGACGCTCCATCATTAGTATAGAATCTTGCTCTAAAGGCAGCCAGATGAGCGTAATAAACAGGTGGAACGATACTAANTAGCATAGAATCTTGCTCTAAAGGCAGCCAGATGAGCGTAATAAACAGGTGGAACGATACTAACGGAAGTTGTAGAGCGAGCATAGAGATAACAGAGTTTGTTAGTCAAATCCTGAAGAGAATCGGAGGTAAACTTATTCTCATCCACAATCACCGAATAATGCGAAGATCTCGAAGTCCTGCATGAGATTGAAGATAAAAATCAAACTCAAAAGGGTGGGTGATTCCAGTATCAATAACTGTACCANCATAGAGATAACAGAGTTTGTTAGTCAAATCCTGAAGAGAATCGGAGGTAAACTTATTCTCATCCACAATCACTGAATAATGCGAAGATCTCGAAGTACCTTGAAGTCCTGCATGAGATTGAAGATAAAAATCAAACTCAAAAGGGTGGGTGATTCCAGTATCAATAACTGTACCANGAAGTCCTGCATGAGATTGAAGATAAAAATCAAACTCAAAAGGGTGGGTGATTCCAGTATCAATAACTGTACCAGGCTTACAATTTTTAGAATTATCTGCGTCATTCGGATTGATAGGAAAGAATCGAGCATGGTGTCTTTTCTGNCCAGGCTTACAATTTTTAGAATTATCTGCGTCATTCGGATTGATAGGAAAGAATCGAGCATGGTGTCTTTTCTAAACTACAACAAAAGTAATTAGTGGCTTATAAGTTGGGTGAAGTTCAGCACATGCTTCTCTGATAGCTTTGACCTCTTCTCGTAAGACCATAGAGAATTGACCCTCAGAAACGCCCTCTCTGTAAAAGAGAATCNCCAGGCTTACAATTTTTAGAATTATCTGCGTCATTCGGATTGATAGGAAAGAATCGAGCATGGTGTCTTTTCTGAACCACAACAAAAGTAATTAGTGGCTTATAAGTTGGGTGAAGTTCAGCACATGCTTCTTTGATAGCTTTGACCTCTTCTCGTAAGACCATAGAGAATTGACCCTCAGAAACGCCATCTCTGTAAAAGAGAATCNTGATAGCTTTGACCTCTTCTCGTAAGACCATAGAGAATTGACCCTCAGAAACGCCATCTCTGTAAAAGAGAATCTTTGCTGGTTTAGTGTTAGTTTTTGCATTAAATGCTTTAAGCAATTCAACGACCATCTCCTTAAGATTAACCATAGTTTCTACTCTGCTATCCTGAGTTCTGATTGCACAAGCATACTTGTTAACAGTTGAATTCATAGAAGCCACAACGGTAGCAATGGACATTGATTTGTCATCTCTAGCAGGATGGGTAACATCAGCACCAAAGATAATCGTTGGCTCTTTTGAGATAAACGGAATTTGAGGACCAGAAACAACAAAGTTGAAACCTCCAAGTTTAGCATTGATTTTTAAGCATACATTAGCACAATACTGGATTGCATTCTTTCTAACCATTTTAGCTTGTAAACATTGAGATGGAATTCCTATCATAGTATCTGTAGCAAACTTAATAGATCCATATAAACCGGATCCTGTTCCCGGTAATACAAATAATATCAATTGGAGTTTTCTTGCGCTGTTCTTGTTATAGAACTGTAAAAGTGATTTCGAAACATTTCCTTGAGGACTCATGTATTCAACAACTCCTGACTTTTGCATAGGAACTCCTGTAATTGTACAAGTAGATACCAAATTATTAACAAAATTATCGAGTGTTGCTTTATTCAATGAATTTTGTGTGGCAAAGCAGATCAATCCCCAAGATTGTAAGTTCTTACCTTGAGCAACTTTGATGCCTTTTAAATTCCATTTTCCATCACTTGGTATGGTAGTCTTAGTCTTGGATTTTTCTGAAAAGGCTACGGNGATGCCTTTTAAATTCCATTTTCCATCACTTGGTATGGTAGTCTTAGTCTTGGATTTTTCTGAAAAGGCTACGGTAGGAGTTGGTAGAATTCTAGCATTAACTTTAGCCAATTTAGTATCAACCNTGGATTTTTCTGAAAAGGCTACGGTAGGAGTTGGTAGAATTCTAGCATTAACTTTAGCCAATTTAGTATCAACCTTTACATCAAATGCTTTCAAATATTTGTTTTTATCAAGCTTTAGATCATAAATCCAATTCTAGATCTTTTCCTCTCGTTCGTGTGGTCTAACACAGGTAATCTTGATCATATCAGCCGTCTGTCTTTCATCTAATTNGATCTTTTCCTCTCGTTCGTGTGGTCTAACACAGGTAATCTTGATCATATCAGCCGTCTGTCTTTCATCTAATTTAGCTCCACAACGTTGATTAGGTGCTATTTCACATACCTCCAAGGGAAAAACATTTCCTTTAGCAGATACTACACATAATTGATCGGGATACATAATCTTTCGGTTGTATCTTGTTCTGAAATAATCAAATACAGTGATTTTCTTGCCTTCAATTTCNTCGGGATACATAATCTTTCGGTTGTATCTTGTTCTGAAATAATCAAATACAGTGATTTTCTTGCCTTCAATTTCAAAGAATGTTTTCTTGCTTCCATCTTTGGTGAACTTACTAAATTTAAAGATTTTAGGTCTTTCTCTGTGATTGGTCTGCAACTTGACTTTTTTAAGAAATGTCGCAAAATGATTAAAGTCATTTGAATTGAGTTTACAATTTCATTAGCCAACAATCCAAAATATTTAGGCATCAGCTCCAATAAAGATCCTGATTGATAAAAGACAGTATGACTAATATCCGCATTTAAGAGCAATCGATTAGGAGAAGGTCTACATGATTGAAATAATCCACTCCAAATTTCAAGTCCATTAGAAAGAGATGTTTTTCCAACTGGCGTATAAAAGGAACGACCAAAGGAAACCTTGTTCAAAACNCCATTAGAAAGAGATGTTTTTCCAACTGGCGTATAAAAGGAACGACCAAAGGAAACCTTGTTCAAAACTGAATATATTCTGAAGGCCAAATCCAAAGCATTAATACAATTCAAAACATTAGGAGAAGAGCCAACCTTTGATTGTAAGAATTGATGCGTTTCCTCCATGTTGAGGAGATTTACTTTCTTTATTCTTACTTCAAATTCCTTATCTTTCTCTTCATTAAGTTTTATGGTTAGCATGATAGCATCTCCGAATGGAAGCGGCTTAGGGCTGTAAAGGTTCTTAGTTCCATCGAATACGATAGTTATCCCACCAAAGTGGGGACTGAACTCTGGCTTTTCGAGTTCTTTAAAGATTTTTAAACAACCAACTCTTCTCATTTCAAGAGAAATGCTCACATCGTAATGATATATGGTGGCTTCAGTAAAGCTTTTTATAGGATAGAAGTTCGCTCTCACTTCTATTTTCTTTCCTAGTATCCCCGGGTGTGGTCTTTTGGAGAAGTCTGTTAGATTGAGCTGTTGCGACATAATTTGAAATGTATTTTTTTCTCGAGTTTTTATAGTGAAGTCAATTGTTTTATTTTCAAAAGCATATCATGTTAAGTTAATTTGTTGAAAATTAAAAGCAAAAGACTTTAGTGCGATATTTTGAACTAAGTGTGTACATATTTTTTATATTAGTTATAGACAGAAACTGTACCCTGTTTCTATACAAATGTTTTTGAGACATCACGATTTTCATTTAAACAAATATCAAAAAAGCTAAAGTAATGAAAATGTCGACCAGTATGACATCTAATTTATACACTGCCCGTCAAAAGTGATTCAGTGTTTGGGAAATTCGAACTTAAATGGTAATTCATGAACGAGTAAGACTTCAAGCAAGCCAATACTCATATGGTAGATAGATACAGCCTTTGTCTATAACATTAAAAATATTATAGATATGTTTTAAATATTGATGGAGTTATGATTACTCAAAGTTGAAAGTAGGTGATTCTGTGTTTTGACGAATTTTTAAAATTTACAACTTTTTCATTCTAGAACATTCTAAAATACAGCAAAATTGTTCATTTTTATTTCAAATCCTTAACAGAAGGTATTAAGGCTTATTTGGTATGAAAAGAAGAAAATTGAAACAAGAATTAACGAACTTGCTTTAAATGGAAAATCTTCAAGAAAAATAGCTGAAATTGTTGGAGTTTCACAAGCAACAGTGTCCAGAGTAATAAATAGAGTTGAAAAAAAAGACTACTGAGCCTATAATAGGTCGTCCTCTGGTCTTAGATAAGTATGATGAAAAATATATCGGAAGATTAGCAACAAGTGGTAAATGCTCCACCTCTACAGAAACACAGTGAGAACTCAAGACTTATGCAGGAATATCCGCCTCTTCGAGTAATATACTGCGCACATTAAAACGTAGCAACATCGTATCTAGATACAAAAAGAAATGCCTACAATTAAAAAAATCTCATCGTCGAGCAAGATCTGAATTTGAAAAAACACACAGAAATTGGGAACATAAGGACTGGGATATGGTTATATGGTCAGATGAGACTAAAGTAAATGTAGAGGGATCTGATGGACGTGATAGAACTTTTAGAAAAATCGGTGAACCACTCAGAGATCACAATATTACTCAATCAAAAAAACTCGGTGGTGGATTAATTATGGTTTGAGGATGTATGCTTTCATCAGGTGTTAGGTATCTTTGTAGAATTGATAGCAGTGTTAATGCTGAGATATATGAAACTATTCTGGATGACGAGCTGATGTATACAATTGACTTGTATGTCTTGGTCAAATCTAAAATTGTCTTTCAAAATAACAATGCGTCCTCTCATACCGCTTCAAGTATAAAAAAATGGTTCAAAAGAAACGAAATAAAGGTAATGAGATAGCCTGCACAATCTCCTGACCTTAACCCAATTGAGCATCTATGGGATCATATGAAAAGAGAGCTAAAGATTCGACCACCATGTAAAGACAAAGATGAAATTTTGGAGAGAATTCAAGATATATGGAATAATATTTCAGCTGAAGTATGTCTTAAGCTTGTTAGTTCAATGCCTAGAAGACTCGAACAGATCAGAAAAACCAAGGTCGGGAACACAATCTATTGATTTTTCATTTTTTAAAAAATTCGTCAAAACACTGAATCACCTACTTTCAACTTTGAGCAATCATATCTTTATCAATATTTAAAATATATCTATAATATTTTTAATGTTATATAAAAAGACTGTATCTATCTACCATATGAGTATTGGCTTGCTTAAAATCTTACTAATTCATGACTTACCATTCAATTTCGAATTTCCCAAACACTGAATCACTTTTGACGGGCAGTGTATAGTAAATAATTTTAACCTAACCCTTTTTATTTACCTTTTTCCCATTAGCCAACTAGCGTCTACAAAAGATTAACTGTGGTTCAGATGAATGGGTTGTAGCAATACGATACATAACACCATCAACTTAAAATATAACAAATAATATCATGTTTGAAATTTTTTTGAGGTTCTGAATTGATCTGTTGGATTTTGATATCATTTAATCATAGATTTGTATCAAATCCATCGAGAAATATATTGATTTAAATCATTAATGAAAAAATAGCTTATAGTTGATATTAAAATAATAGTTTATAATCGAATCATTGCTATTTTCTTTTTAATTTCCGTATTAATTTAATTATGTTTTTGTTTTTGGATACTCTTTAAGAAACGCTTGAGAAAAACATAAGCTTAAAGCATACAAACAGATTATTATGTTATTAATTATCGCATCTTATACATATCAGATGAATTATGAAATTAACACACATCAACCATTCATTATGAAACGCTAAAATTCCAAGTTCGAGTAGAAAACTACATGAGTAGTTCAAAAGGAAATAAAAGTAAAGCAAACCATTAACATGAGATTTAGGTAAAAAGCCGGAGAGGATAGATGAAGAAGAAACAGCAAATTTTGTTCAAGGTCTAGGCCAACTTGGATATCTAAATGAAAATAGCATACAGACATTAAGAATGGCCAATTCTGCTAGTGAACCCAACTTAAAGGACAAGTATAAAAAGCAAGAAGCGAAACCAGGTTCTTCTTTTAAAACTGAAAAGAAAAAGCTATTTCCATTTGGAAGGAAAAAATACAAAGACGGTATAACAATTATACGAATTATCTCTATTAGATAAAAAAGAGAAATTAAAACAAGAAATGACATCAAATATAAATAAAAAACTTCCTTCAACAGTATAATATACAATTTTAATATATTATTAGCCATCGATTTCAGAAACTATAGATTGTACACAATTTCCTTAATGATTTTAGTACATATAAGTCCCGAAGATATACACAGTTTTTTAAATTCAACCACAGATGGTTTTGATAATGGCGCAAGTGAAAGAAAACTATCTGATGGAGCAGCTTCTACACTATCTGTAAACACATTTGCACAGGCACCTATATGGGAAGCGCCTGAATCTTGGCAAATAGACGCTGTATCACCTGAAAGTAGTAAAGAAAATTTTACAACCAACGATATAAAGTTTACAGAGGAAATAAGCAAACAAGTTTTTATATTTTATTTTATGTTTAGTGCTTTATTCGAATTTTTAAGCCAGATAAAACTTTCAGCACGATTTCATGTAAGCCTACCCATACTACAAAAGATATTCTACAAACTTTATGTAAGAAATATTTCTCCTCTGACTATACTAAATACAACATGATAATACAGCGACACGGATTAGGTATCCTTCATCTTTTATTTTTAGAGAGGAAAATGAGAAAAAATGAAAGACCGGTTTGTCTATACTTAAAACTATTAAGTGATATGGACTACGATAATATTGACGAAATGACGAATTTAGGCAGAGAAGATAATAGCTATCTATTCAAGTTTATTATTAGAGAAAAAGGATCACCACAAAAAGAAGGTTTATCAGACAATATAAATCAAAAGGGAGCATTTAGTCTTACTCATCAAAACTTTGAAACAGTTCCAATATCCTTTTACAAAAAAGCACACATGATCTCATCAATGGATTTCTCTTACAATTATGGAATGGATATTCCTTCAGATTTTCTTCATTCATGTGTAAAATTAAAGCATATAATCTTAACTAATATGGAATATAATCAAGTACCGGATTCTTTGGCAAGTTTATTCTCTCGACTTCAGACCCTTGATTTATCATCCAACGAAATATCAGTTATTACAAATTTAAAAATAGATCTATTTAAAAAGCTGGAAGTTCTTAATCTAATGAATAACAATTTAAATCAGATAAGCCCATCATTGAAGTCTGAAAATCTATACAATTTAACAATGCTAAATTTATCCAATAATAATCTTACTGAAATTCCTCATCCCTTATATTATTTAAGTCAGTTGGTTTCTTTAGATTTAAGTTTTAACAAGATCATGACTATAAAACTTCCTCAAGAAGAAAGTATTAAAAGGAAAATATTTGGAAAGCTAGAAGATTTAAAGCTTACAGGTAATGAAATAACAACCATAGATTGGACTGTGTTCAATTCTTTCAAAAGTGTCAGAGTTCTTCAACTGTCCTTGAACAAAATACGACATTTGAAAGGAGAATTTAAAATCAGAGAATTGGAGAGTCTTTATTTAGAAGGAAACAAGTTAGCTACTTTCTCAATGGATCACTTCTCTACCTTATCGACTTTGAATTTGTCTAACAACCCATTATCTTCTATTAGCATTACTAAAACTATTGGTAGTTCGCAATTCCTTATGAAATATTTGAATCTATCCAACTGTTGCTTGAACTCTTTGAATGATTATTTCTTGGCATCTTTATCTGAGCTTATTACTTTAGATCTGAGCAATAATCAAATCAAGACATTATCTGACTTTACACTTTTAAACCTAACTGAGGTTTATTGTTATCATAATTTATTGGATCAAACGCCTAAAAGCTTATTTATGCTCCCTTCCTTGAGAATATTAGATCTACACAACAATAACATTAGAGATATTTCCATTAATGTGTGGGGTTCATCCTTAGTATCTCTAAATTTAAGTTCTAATCTATTGGATTCTTTTCCTCGATTCTACTCCAGTGAAAATTTGAAAAGGAGTCCTTTATCAAAGAGTTTGGAATATCTTTATCTAGCTGATAATCAGTTTACTGATGACGTATTCACACATCTGAATTTACTCCAATCTTTAAAGGTGTTGAATTTAAGTATCAATGAGATTTATGAAGTGCCATCCGGCGGATTTCATAATTTTGTTAACCTGGTAGAACTTTATCTGAGCTGCAATGAAATCTCATCAATTCCCTCCGATGAACTTCCAAGAATGAGAAATCTCAAAACTTTATACTTGAATGTAAACAAATTAAGAACACTCCCTGCCGAACTTGGAAAGTTGGGGAAATTAATATATCTTGATGCAGGCTCTAATCAACTCAAGTATAATATTTCTAATTGGCCTTATGATTGGAATTGGAACTGGAATCTTGATTTGAAGTATCTTAATTTATCTGGAAATCAAAGATTAGAGATAAAAAGTGATTTTCAAGCTAACGCAACATCAATTACAGACGACGATTCCAAAAAAGAAAAGAATCTAGGAGAGTTTAACAATTTATGTGATTTGCAAATCTTAGGGTTGGTTGATGTTACTGTTTTAGTTTTGCCTCCAGAAAATACTTCTAATAAAAGAGTTAGAACTTATGGATCCAAAATCAACGGTATTGGCCTTGGTATAGCCGATAGATTAAGTGACGATAAATTAGGAATATGGGATTTGGTCGTTCCTAATTTTCATGGCGATGCAGAAAGAAATCTTTTTGGTATTCTGAATCTAATTGATGAAGATATGGAAGACGAAAATTATATGAAATCAGATTTAGTTAAATTTCTACATGATCAATTCTCGATTCAACTCAATCTTCAGCTAAGCAAAAACCAAGAAGAAGGCAAAAAAGATCCCGAAGAATTGGCTTTTAGAGAAACCTTCATCAATTTACAAAAAAGATTGATCAGTTTTAATCATTCTAATAGTTCAAGAGTTTCTATATCTTCCTTGATTTCTTATTTTAAAGGAACAACCTTGTATATAGCTAATGTAGGAAACACACTTGCTGTTTTATCTAGGGCTGATGGATCTGTTCAACTTGTATCGAAGCCTCATTCTTTATATTCTAAACGATTAACACCGATTTCTATTTCGGAAGAAAAATCCAAACACAGGAAATCCCAAAAGTCGCCACTTACAACACCCACATCAGCCAATTTAGAGCCCAGATTAACGAATGAATTAGAACGAGTTAGAACAGCTAAAGGGTATTTAAGTATAGCTAAAGAAAAGATTACTATCAACAAAAGTAGTTCTGTAAGTAGATGTTTTGGTCAGTTTGATCTTATGCCTATAATAACCTGTAAACCATCGGTAATAAAAATTGAATTGCTGCCTACAGATGAATTTCTAATAATCGCGACTAAGTTAGTATGGGAAACTATATCTTATCAGTTCGCTGTTGATATCGTTAGACAAGAGAAAGAATGTATGATGATAGCAGCGCAGAAACTTAGAGATTTGGTTATTAGTTACAATTCAAAATCAGTTGATTCTATAATGATACTAATCATAGAAGTACGTAATTTATTTACTAGTGATATGAGCACGATGCGAAAACAAAGCTCTCGAATCAATTCATTAAAAATTAGTACTTTTAATAAGAAGAACAATTTGAATGTGAAGCGATTCAATAAACATACTAGCAATAATACTTTGGATAATATACTATTTATGTCTAATGTGGATCTAGCCCCACCTGAAGGTGATCTGGTTTTGGTTCTAACGGATATCAAAAATAGTACTTTTCTTTGGGAAAATGAACCCATGGCTATGAGACAAGCGATTAAAGATCATAATGAAATCATGAGAAGTAGTTTGAGGAGATTCAATGGATATGAAGTCAAGACTGAAGGTGATGCATTTATAGTTTCTTTTCATGATGTGGTATCTGCCTTATTGTGGTGTATAGTTGTCCAATTAGAATTATTAAAAATAGAATGGCCAGTCGAAATACTAAAGATGGAGAATGGCGCGACCATATATGATATAAGTTCGATACACAAGAACGACATCAAAACAGGAAATATTATTTATAAAGGCATATCAGTAAGAATGGGTATTAATTATGGTGCTCCGCTATGTGAAGTTGATCCTATAACAGGTAGAATGGATTATTTCGGTCCTATGGTCAATCGATCTGCTAGAATTTCATCGGCTGCAGATGGAGGCGAAATAAGCTTAAGCACGGATGCAATTTCGCAACTCCTTCTTATTGATGAAGAATATTTCAGTAGATGCTTTGATCCTGATGATCATGATACTCATCAAGAAGCTGAGAGACTTTCGAGCGATCTAGAACTTGATAGTTCTAGCGATAAAGATGAACTTTCGAGTTTGACAAAGAAAATCAATGCTATCAAAAAGATTGGACTCTTCATTTTAGATGTAGGAGAAAGAAAACTAAAGGGTTTAGAAAATCCAGAAAATCTCTTCCTGGTACTCCTGCTCTCGATTTATCATTTTTAGGCTTTTCCGAGAGCTTTGGCTGCCCGATCAGATCCTACTAGGTTCGTTAAGGCCGAGGATTTCTTGAATAAAAATATAACAATGCCTAAAAGCTCAAATCAAGCATTAAGACTTCAAACAAGTTTCGAACAATTAACGATTAGTACTGATTTTAATACTAATACAGTCAAGAAAGAGGTTTATTTTGAAGCTTTGGGCATCATCAAAAAAGTAAAGGCAAAAGGCTTAAAATTTGATACTTGGGTAACTGATGATATTGTATCTTACATAAATACACTTAAATCTATGTTAATGGATCTCAAGCTAATCTTAGATGAACCCTTCGAAGACACTTCTCTGTTAGATCGAGATGAATTAGATTTTATATTGGAGAGTTTGTTTTCCACTTTAAACGTATATATAATGATGTTTATTTTTTATAGGCTTGGTGTTCTAGTTATTCTATTAAGGCGGTTGAAAATTGGGACGATGCTATGGGCCATCTAAATCTGTTTTTGATGTATTAGAATTATTGACTATAATGTTTGTATACTAAACACTTAAATATAATTATTTATTAATAAAAAATAACTATAAATTTTTTTTTGCCGATATCTAAGTTACGTTTGGGGTTTGTCTTTGTAAAAGTTGAATTTTAGGTTTCTTTTTGAATGTCACATAGAAACGAAACATCGGGATATCATAAAACTGGAGATAAGAGAAGAAGGTCAAGAGATGATAATAGTTCAGATTATTACAAAAGTAGTAGAGGTTATAAAAAAGAAACAGATTCATATAAGTAGGCTTTTTCATTCTTAATTTTAGACACAAATCGATTGAAAAATCTAAAGATTTTTCCCACAGAGAAAAGGATAGAAAAGAAAACAATAAATACAAAACAAAAAGTGACAACTATGAATTTTTATCTGAAAAAAACATAAAAGCATCAAAGTAATTGGATTAATATTTGATTCTTAGAGTGTCTATTCTCGAATCTTCTGAAGACGAAGACGAACTCATAGAACAAAGGAGAAAAAGAAGGAAAGAAATATTAGAAAAATATAAATCAGATACAGAGAATCAAATAGATAAAGTTCGAGATGGTTTATAACCTTTATTTATTTTATTTAAGGCCATTCTTCTGAGTATGTTGAAGAAAATAATACTTTGGATATTGATGATATTTCCAAAAATGAAGCCACAAAGAAAGATTTTGGTGGTCTAAAAGCTTGTGATTATAATCCCGACGATGATAAGAAAATTGATAACGATAAGCATGAAATACAAAAAGATAACTCCAATAATAAACCTATCAGCAAAGATCCTGAATCGAAAGCACATCTAGTTGCTAACGATGATATTGATGATATGTTTGCTTTGGATGACTATTCGATTACTAAACCAAAACATGTACACATTATTATAATTTTTAGGTATTGGAAGCAGCACCAATAATATTAAAAGATATAAACCCTGCATTACTTGATAACTGGGATGATGATGAAGGATACTATAGTATTCTTAATTTATTATTATTTTAAGGATCTATGTTGGGCGAAATACTTGATGACAAGTATCACGTTTTCGCTAACCTTGGTAAAGGTGTATTTAGCACCGTGATAAAAGCTAGGAATATTATAGATGGATCTAATGTCGCTATAAAAATAATTAGAAATAATCATACTATGTATCACCCTAATGTTATTTTTAGGTTTAAAGCTGGTATGAAAGAAATTTCTATTCTCAAAAAGTTGCGTCAATTTGATCCTGATAATAAAAAACATGTGGTGTCGATGATCGAACATTTTGAATACAGAAATCATCTGTGTATCGTTTTTGAATCCTTGAGGTTTCCGATATTTCATTTATATTTTAGTATAAATTTGAGAGAAGTGATCAAAAAGTATGGAAAAGATGTTGGGATCTCAATTAAAGCAGTTAGAGTTTATGCACAACAGTTATTTTTAGCTTTATCGTTGTTGAAAAAATGCAATGTTGTACATTCTGATATCAAACCAGATAATATCCTTGTATCATTTCAATTGTTTGTGATTTTTAGGTTAATGAGAGTCGAAATATTATCAAACTTTGTGACTTCGGCTCCGCTGCTGATGCTTCAGGGAATGAAATTACGCCTTATCTTGTTAGTAGATTTTATAGGGCACCAGAAATAAGTAGCTCGTTGAAATTAATTGTTTAGTTCTTGGTCTTCCTTATGACACAAGTATTGACATTTGGTCCGTTGCTTGTACTCTTTATGAGCTTTATACCGGGAGAATTTTGTTTCCTGGTAAAACTAATAATCAAATGTTAAAGTTGATGATGGAAACTAAAGGGAAAATATCAAACAAACAACTAAAAAAGTCGAAATTTTCTCATCTTCATTTTGATTATCAGTCTAATTTCTTATCAAAAGAAAGCAATCCTATTAGCCATACAGTTTATTTTTGTTGTTTTTATTTGTTTAGGAAATTGTTAAAAATTTAGGTGCAATCAAACCTATATCGGATATCAAGAATAAACTTGCTAATGTTAATGATGCGAATAACAATATGAAGAAAGAAGAGAGAACGTTGTTAGCTTTATTTGAAGACTTTTTGGATAAGTGTTTAAATTTAAATCCTGATAAACGCCTAACAGTAAAAGAGGCCTTTCATCATGATTTTATTACTGGTAGATTTTAAATATATTTCGAATGTTTTCGCATTTTACATCTTTATTTCAATCAAAAGAACAAGTTTATGGTCTTTGATTTTACAAAAAATTTGTATTTTATATCGATGATTTATATGTAAAATGATACTATCCAATAAAAGTATTCTACATCAAATCTCTGATGAGTTCAATAATTTCCAAACTTTTGAGCTAATCACTTTTATCGACTTGAATCAAAATGGTAGAAACAATGGAAGTAGACGGACCAAATCCAAAAGACAACTTACCATGGTAAACGCTTCGAACAACAAAACCAATCAATTAGGGTAGAAAAATATCGACCAAATACATTAGATGATTTAGTATCTCAAAAAGAAACTATCGAAACTAGTACTTTTCAAATTCCTGATATCTTTTTTGTAGTCCAGAAATTTATAGATCAGAACCGATTACCACATTTATTATTTTATGGACCTCCAGGTACAGGTAAAACGTCCGCTATTTTAGCATGCGCAAGACAAATGTACAAAACTAATATGAGATCGATGGTAATGGAAGTAAATCATTTTCTTAACTCCTCAAATTAAGTTAAATGCGTCTGATGATCGTGGTATTCTAGTCGTTCGTGATCAAATAAAAGATTTTGTTAGTACAAAAACTATTTTTAGGTACCTCTCATTTTGGTTATTTCATTTGTAGTTCTGGTTGTAAATTAGTGATTCTAGACGAAGCTGATGCGATGACACAACCTGCTCAAGCTGCACTTAGAAGAAGTTTTCTATTTGTTCGATTTATATTACTAGTAATCGAGAAATATACTAAGAACGTTCGATTTTGTCTTATTTGTAATTATGTGAACAAAATCATTCCTGCTTTACAATCGCGATGTATGAGATTTAGATTTTCTCCTCTAAAAGAAAATCTATTAATGGGTAGATTGAATTATATTATTGATTTTGAAAAGTATATCCTAGATTTATACTTTTGTTAGCGTCAAGATCACCAAAGAGGGCAAAAAAGCTTTATTCAAATTATCCAATGGAGATATGCGTAGAATATTGAATATTTTACAAGTGATTTGCATTTATTAATCAATTTAGTCTTGCCATTCTGCCTTTCCAAATATTGGTGAAGACGAAGTTTATTTATGTACTGGAAAGCCTAATCCTCAAGATATAAAACTTATAGCGGATACGATGTTGAATCAAGAATTTGTTAATGCAAGAAATAGTAAATAAACCAAGAAAAATCCATTATTTTAGCTATACTCAACTTGAAAGTTGATAAAGGCTTGGCGTTGGAAGATATCATTTCTGATATTTTCAATTTGATCAATGAACTTGCATTACCGTCAAATGTTATGTGTTATTTATTGGAAAAGTTAGCAGATATTGAGTATTTCTTTTTGATTCTTATTTTAGACTTAATCTTTCGAGAGGTGGCTCCGAATCTTTGCAATTATCTGGGCTTATTGGATCATTTAAAGTTGCTGTTGAAATGATGCCTGTTCAATGACACTCTGAATTGATTTTAATTAAACTTATTTCCAAATATTTAATGGTGTAAATTACAATTAGCTGTTTAGACTTTTTATAACCATTTTTCCTGTTAAGATACTCTTTTCAGCGGTCTAGCACCCAAAAAATTATATTATTAGGTTGCCCCATATGTTTCTGATCAACAAAAAGAAAAAAAATCAAAAGTGAGCAAAAAACTAAAAAAAGAAATAATCATTCTTCAAAATAAATACTGTCGCTAGATAAGATTTTAGTTCACCTTTTTGCTAAATTTTCGATTCCTTTTTTGTACTATTCACGTGGTTTGGATTACAAAAAGGCACGCACACCATTCTCTACCTGTTGTACAATATCAAATTGCATTCCCTGCAGAAAATGGGCCATAGATCGGAATAAGTGGAAATCAGATGATGCAAGATCAGGACTATATGCAGGGTGTGGCAAAAGTTCTATCCCTTCCAGTTCTTCTAATCTATTTTGCACTTTTATGCATTTGTGCGATGGAGCATTGTTGTGCTGTAGGAGTGCACGTTTTCTATTAATTATTGTAGGGTAAAATTTTTTCAGAACTTCGTATACTCGATCAAGCTGCTCAGAATAGATGTCTCCGTTTAAAGCACGGCCATCTGGAACCAACCCCCAGTACACTGGGCCCTCAAAATTCCACCAGATACATAGAATGACCTTGTAGTAGAACCTTCCTTGTTTAGCGATTGGTTCTGCTGTCTGGTCCTACTGGATCCAACTACTCCTTTTTTCAGACTTTCGAAAAAAGATCCATTTTTCATATCCCTTTTAAAAGCGATCATCTTTAGGATTTGAGAGCAATTGTTTGCAGATCTTTACCCTCTTTCTTTTGCGCTTTAAGTTCTGTCAATTCGTGTGGGATTTCTCGAAGACACTTTTTTGAAAACCCAAGCTTATGCAGATGTCGGTGTATTGTGGATTTGGAAGGTCCGAGCTGTTCTGATAATATTCGAGTATTGTATATGGGTTCTTTCTCTATAAGAGCTCTCAATTCTTCACTATTTACTGTAGATGGTCGTCCAGACTTCTGTTTATCTTCGAGGCAAATTTCACCTTCATTAATATGACAAAACCAATTTATTGCTGTAGTAAGGCAGATAGTCCTTTGACCTTCTATGTCATTGATTTCATTTGCTGCTTGACGTGCACTTAACCCTTTTTTCCAATAGTGGCGGATGATTGCTTTAATTGTAATTTTCTCATAATTCATTCTCAAAATTTAAAAAAATAATAAAATCAATTGTATCAAATAGAAGTACATGAAATTATTTGTAAAATGGTGCTAAATTTACTAAAAAGGACGTTTATCATTCTAGATATGATTAGCCAACTTTTGCCTTATAAAATGATCAAATACATATGTGACGGCCTAATATATCGAGTAAAATTAAAAAAAGAACACTCAATACAAATCTAAAAACAAACAGCATACAAATAAACTTGAATTAATTGGTCCTAAAGTTTTTAAAATAAAATTGTTGCAAAAAGAATTAATACAATAGGGTTTGAATATATTATTTATATTGTGTTTGATTTTTAGAGTTATTCAATATTACGATTTGAGATTACCTTATATTTAAACTAGCAGTATGGCTCGCTTCGCTCGCTCTTGCTAGCCTGCAGGGCGCTATGTTTCAGTATGTACAGCTTGGGCTGAATTAGTCTTTCGCGACAAATTCGAACCTTTTTTGCGTTTAGGCATTGTAATTTCAAGATTCTGTTTGGAAATATGGCACTTTATTTTCGTTCAGAGTAGTCACTTTTTGATTTTATTCAACCAAATTTTTAATGAATCTAGAATGGGCATTATAAGTATCAAATTTTTTAGAACTTTGACCGACAAACTTTTTAGACCCCATGTAAGCACTCCCCTATTCACTTACTTGTCTTTTTAGGTCAAGTAGTTTTTAAGTAGTCCAATTACGGACGCACACACACAAATTCGAAATTTTATTAGTGTTGATTAATGCTAAGGTGTAAACTATCAAAAGAAACAATTTAATGATCAAAAATGTTTATTTTAAAATACAGATGATTGATTATACATTTAAAAGCAATATATGTACTATTTCTTCGTTTTCAAAGGATCTAGATTATAATTGCCAGGAAGGAAATGTTATTGATGGGAATATCTTTAATGGAAGTTTGTCTTGATATTTCAGAAAAGTATGTGACGGTTTTATGTATTAGTAGATGGTTTGTGGCTTTGCGTTGCCGTTCTTTTTGATCTAATATTGTAATTCTTATTATTTCTGGTTCTTGTATGTTAAACAGAAATTTCGGATCACGCGCAAAATTTTCCCCCCGTAGAACTTTGAAAAAAATTCAAGATTAAAATGATGTGTTATATATGTACATAAATCTTATTCTAACCCAAACCCTTATAATTTTGAGCACAATAGTATTTGTCACAAATATGAATAGTGAAGGAGTTAATACCCAAGTTGTGGAATCATTTCACAATGAAATAAAGTTGGAAATTAAAACACGTAAAGGAGTTCTTACTAATAAGAGATGTGAGTTTTTAAAAGAATTTTTTATAAATGTCATTAATTTAATAAAAATTTAAGTTTATTTTTCAATATACATGTAATTTTGTTTTTTTATCACACGCAAAATTTCCCCCCTAGGGGGAAAGGTTTGCGTGTGATCCGAAGTTTCTATAGCATTTCGGTATACAGGGTAAATAATTGCCATTGGTATATGTATATTTTACACTTTTAAGCGATGAAGTATTAGTTGTAAAGATTCTGATAGAAATTACGAGCAGCTAATCATTTGTTGAAATATAGTAGGCGATCTTTGTCCGTTTCATAAGGCTTATAATATCAGATTAAGGAAGGATGTTTGTCTATTTTCTTTAAAGGTGATAATTGTTTATGATTCTTAAAGTAGTCGGGATCATGTTCTTCAATTTAGACTCCTCGTATTTTTTTAGTTCTCCTTATTGTCGCATCCCTTGTTTCTGAAGCTTCTCCTAACTTAACTAATGCAGAATCTCCTGACAGGGATTATTCACCAGGAGTGCATAACTCTTTGGGCCCCTACAAACATTGATGAGTATTTATACTTTTCGTCTTTTTTTATTAAACTACCCTTCTTTTGGTTTTTAACCTAAGTTATTAGTCACAAATCTACTCCAGATACGACAATTATATGTTCGAATTGAGTTGTTCTAGACAACGTTTCAGAGTTCCAGTCAAAAATCGTACGCAGCTTCGAGGTCATGTCTAATTAGAAGATAGGAGCAAAATATGGGACAAAATTTTCGAAACAATTCTATTCTAATTGGTCGAGGAATTTTAATTTCTTGAATGCATAAAATAGTAAGAATGAAAATAAATTTATGTATTTATCAACTTTACTATCCATAAAATATCTCTTAGCTATATTTCTTGCTATTTTAGTTGCTTCCTCAACTATTTTCACTATGATGCACTAATATTCTAGAATTATAACCGAGGCTTCAAAAATTTTGTGCCATATATACAGAAAGAATAAATAAATGCATGTCTATAAATATGGCATAATATTTTTGAAGCCTCGGTTATAATTCTAGAATATTAGTGCATCATAGTGAAAATAGGTTGAAGAAGCAACTAAAATAGCAAGAAATATAGCTAAGAGATATTTTATGGATAGTAAAGTTGATAAATACATAAATTTATTTTCATTCTTACTATTTTATGCATTCAAGAAATTAAAATTCCTCGACCAATTAGAATAGAATTNGTTTCAAAAATTTTGTGCCATATGTACAAGTTGAATAAAAAATGCGTCTATAAATGCTGAATAAATAATAAATAGTGTTGAGTCAGAAACTCAACAACCCCTCGACGTTTATTAATCTCCGTATTAACTTGAGCTGAATAAGAGAATATTCTGGTTGATCTTCTATTTGAGATTGTTGTCATAGAGGGATTGGTAACTGATGATAGTGGATCTTTCTTAGATTTCTTAATTCGAGGTTAAGATTCCACTTCGTCATCAGTTCTGGTTCGTTTGGTATTTCGAATTGAAGTAGATTTTTCCGATAAGTTAGAAATTAGTTGGTTTCGTCGGCTTCTTCGTAATTCATTTATAGGTACCATTTTAGTTTCGGTTTTCTTTCTCAGCTTATATGGTATATTTCTTTCTTTTGGAGCCAGTTGTATTTCTACTCCTTTTATGTTTGATTTTCTTCTTTTTCCACTTGTAGAACTTGTCAAGACATTTTCTAATTTAGTAGATGGTTTGGTATCTTTACTTCTTAGGCTTGACTTGATCATTATATCTGGTTCATTTACTAATGGTTTTGAGATAGATTTACTTCTCACTTCCCTCGTTAGAGGCATGAATTCTTTTACTAATTTCTTAGGTGTCTTGGAATCTTTATCTTTTGAAGTTGATTTATGTGGTACACTTCTATGATTCAATTCTTCCGATTTAATTCCATTTCCATTCTTTTTATTTGGTAGTGTACTGTTAATACTTCTTCTAATAGAGGAATCTTCTTGCGCTGTGCTTCTGTTGCGAAGATTGTGGACTTTTTCATTTGAATTAAATTCATTGTTATTTGGATTTTGAGTAGCTTTTTAATCCTGGTATTATTAAAAGGCTTCTCTGTTGGTAGAGGCTTTTGTTCACTTATCTTCTTACTTCTTGAAGACTTATCGATTACCTTCTTCTAATTTTGTGCAGTCTTTCTATAAGGGATGCTTCTTTCGGTAAGTGATTCTTCTTGTATAAGGCTTCTGTTCCGAAAATTGTGGACCTTTTCATTCTCATTTAATCTACTGTTCTTTGACTCTTGGTGAATTTCATTTGACTTATTTATCCTGCTATCATGAGAAGCCTTATCTGCTGATTTAAGCTTTGATTCTTACCTTTTAAAGATTCACTATTTACATTCTTTTCAATTGGTAGAGTCTTTCTACTAGCAATGATTCTTTCAGTAGGCAAATTTTTTGACATGTTTCTGTTGCAAAGATTAAAATTCTTTATTTCTATACTTGGCCTGGTATTGTCTGTCTCTTGCGGAATTTCTTTTCTATCATTAATGTTTGTGTAAGAAGGAGACTCCACTATTAACTTAGACTTGGGTTCAATTGACTTCTTACTTTTTAAAGATCTCAAATTATACCTTTCGGCAGTTTGAATAAAGGAATTGGAGGTATCGTAAGTATAATCCATGTTATTTCCTAACAATAGATCTGAGTCGAGTGGCTTCTTGTTGGTATTCAATTCCAAAGACTTTGATTTTTCTTTATTGGAACCTAAAAGAATAAAATAATTATGGATACAGGTATTGAAAGATTTCTTGGTTACAGAAGGTGGCTTTCCTTTTACTGATACTTTTTTATTTCTATGTGGAGAAGTCAATAAATTCTCTTTTTGAGGAATTGATCTGAGATTAAATTGACGAGGTTGAACATTAGAAGCTTTAGAGTAGGCTATTGATGGCTGATTTAAATTAAAAATTTCTGTATCGACAACCAATTTCTTTGGCTTTTCTTTGATGGAGTCTATTTCATTAAAATAATTATAAATATCTAAATTCTGTGTATTGATACCTTTCTTAGGTTTATTAAACACCTCTACAGTATCCGATACTTTCTTATTAGAACTAGTAATTTTCTTTTCGGTTATCAATGATTCTCTTTCTGAGCTTCAGACCTGAGATTGAATTTCCTAGATTTAACATGAGGATTAAGATTAGCATCTTCTGGCCCGGATAATAAATGAGGAGAAGTTTTTGGATTCTCCTTATTAATATTAGGATTCTTGGGCTTGAGTTGATCTTTGACTGAACCTAAATAATAATGGAAATATAATTACCTAAATTACAAGACCCGATACTTTCCTTAGACTCAGGCAATAGATCTAAAAAAGGGTGTATTCTTCTTAGGCTTTCTAACTTTATTAGTTAAAGCATTCGGATGTTCTTTTACAGAGGCAGACTTGAGATTGAAATTATGAGGTTCAACATTAGGTTCGAGGTAAGTATATTTTTTTGTTCTTTTATCAGTGGGTTCATAAGTAATAAAACTTCATTTTGTTCTTTTATCAGTGGTAATATTTTTGTTCTTTTTTGGTTTATTGATTGATTGATTAATCTTTAACGTGGTTATAAGGGATTCGTTATCGTTCGAGTTGGTTGTATTAGTTTTGTTGAATCTTTGCATTTGTGTTTTTATGTGTAATTTTCTTTCCAAGAATAGCCTGTATTTATGGACAAAAATTTGGAGCCAAAAAAACATTGTAAAGGTTATTCTAGAAATTTCTTTTCGTTATTTCAAAAAATACCAAGAGATCATAGTCATAAGGTTGAATTTTTTATTCGATTCACCGAATTTCAAAAAGGAAAGAGTTGTGCGCTATTTATGCTACACTAAATAATGCCAATCGAAACACATTATCGCGAATAATAATATACTATTATATAATACTGAATCTATTAAATTTCTTGTAGTTTTGTGTTATATCGAAAATCATGGCTTGGTTTACAACAAAAAAGAGAATAATCGTAAGCAAACTATTTATAAAATCGCCTGATAAAGTGCGCCAAGATGAGTAAAATAATAATATAGGCATAAAATTTTATCTAAATATATAATATTTTTTAATTTACTTTGGTTTATAACATTTATAGAAATGCGAATCGCAGGATGTGTATGGTTATTTTATAAGATTCCTGATTGAATGATTAATCATATGATCTACATTTTACAATAAGTTTTTTTTAAAATCTAACAAGAGTTTTTTGTAAATCATGCGCTAGACCTTAAGATTTTTCATTCGATCTTAGTAATCGATTTATAAAAGCTTTCATTGTATTCTATCATCATTACACAAAATCATACACTTCTATTTGAATTAACTTGACAAAATGCGCCAAAGTTGGTAAAATAAAACTATAAAAATAATATTTATATAAATTCTCAGACTATTTGTGTACTACTTTCCTTTCTAAGATTTGTAAAAATATGATCCACAGGATGTTTATGGTTATTTTACAAGATTCTGATGGGATGGTTAATCATATGTGACAATATTTTCTTACATAATTCTATTCTAATTGGTCGAGGAATTTTAGTTTCTTGAATGAATAAAATAGTAAGAATGAAAATAACTTTATGTATTTACTATCCATAAAATATCTGTTAGTTATAATTCTTGCTATTTTAGTTGCTTCCTCAACCTATTTTCACTGTGATACATTAATATGAAAGAATTATAACCGAGGCTTCAAAAATTTTGTGCCATATGATCGACAGTTTTTTTGATAAGCTTTGTGTGAAATCGAACAAGCCTTTATTGTAATTCATTTAATAAACTTTGATTTTCTTGTTTCTTATTCGATTTTATACTGCTGCGGTTTTAGTAAAATCTTTTGAGCCTTTGTAGTTTAACTTCATTTAAAGTATAAATAAATTTTTTCGAAGCTTAATACATTTAATTACGCAGATCAACGAGTTATTTAGATGCATCAATAAATGATTGTGTCAAAAAGGGTTCACCAGAGAGAGGTATTTCAAAGGAAATACATTTGAGTTGTGGATGGAATTCAAATAAACAAACTTTCATCGGATCATCAAAATCAACAAGAGGGAGAGCCCATGTGAAAAAATCTTCCATAAAATTCAAACAAACATTAGGATCCTATTGGGTAAAAAATTTAAATTACCCACTCCCAATCTTTCCCCTTTACTATCCTTGGAATTTCTAATGTTCTATATTCCTTAACTTCCAATAAAATACCATCATCATCTCTAAAACCAACAAAAATTTCAGGAATAGAAGGCATAAAAGATTGTGCCCAAAATTTCAACAATTTAAATCTTAAAATTTAGTATTGGGTTACTTTTCGAAATTT
Source organism: Holacanthella duospinosa (assembly GCA_002738285.1). Taxonomy (NCBI): domain Eukaryota; kingdom Metazoa; phylum Arthropoda; class Collembola; order Poduromorpha; family Neanuridae; genus Holacanthella; species Holacanthella duospinosa. The sequence continues at coordinate 22,893 of NIPM01000716.1, forward strand.
CGTCTTTGTTTAAAGGTTTCTAGCTTTCTACTAGTCTTAAGTTCTATATAATTGTCGATTCTATCTTTTTTGGCAACATCCTCTAAAATAATAAAACTTTGGAATAAAACTTTTTAAACAATCCACTTCGGCCCCAAAAACTAACGAATGTGGCCCTAACTTAGCTTTGAATACTGCACAATATTGTATATTATTATTGACTACCTCATTTATCCTTTCTTCCTTCTCTTTGTTTAATAAAGTTTGATCAGAAAACTGAGAAACAGTAGATAAGGATTCAAATTTATAACCCCAAAAGCGCATAACTTTCTCTCTATGAGTTTTAGGTTGATGTTTTGAATCTAATATGATTTCATCTATATAATAAACACCCTAAATTGTTCATCGAGAATAAATACCTTAAATTTTGTTATCGCTATTTTCCATTGTTGTTGTTCATATGGAGTGCATTGTATTTTGGTTAACACACCTCTGTATACCACCTAATCCTATATATAAATATATTACATACTATGTCGTTAAGCTTTTGAGGCAAATCAGATTGCTGTAAAAAATTCAACAATCCATCTATGTGTTCCTTTACATTTTCATCTCGTTCTATAAAATTCTTATAGCCTTTACTTAAACTAGATCCTAATTTTGGTGCTAGATGATATTTCTACCAATTTTATTAATAATTATTTACTAATTCTGAATCGTCTAAAGTAAAATCTCTTTTGTGATTGTAGCAGAAACATCCTATCTCTGTTGGTTTTTGATAGTTGCTTTTTCTTTGGAATTGTTTAATATTGTTGGTTTTCATTCTAATTTCATTTCTTTTTCTTTTACTACTCTCAAAGGTTTTATTATTTGTTCTTTTCATCAAACTTGGTTTTCGAAAATTGATGTCAATTATTAGGGTATCCAAGAAAATGTGGCGGTGAAATTTTTCTCCACACCTCGTTTAAAGTGTAATGAATTGAAACCAAAATTGATTATATATAATAGAGATATAATTTATTTATAAATAACACACAATTTTGTTTTTTTCAAAATGAATTTTAAAGAATTGATTGAATCATTTAGTGCTCAAGATGAGCGTATAATTATTAAATAGTTAACTCTAAATGGTAAATGTCCTTCTCAAATCCAACAAGAATTAAATAATACTTTAGATAATAGTGTAATGTCTCTGAAGAGAGTTGAGAGATGGTAATCAAGGTTTAAGAAAGGAGAGATATCGATAGAAAAAGCTCGCGGAAGGCCATCTGAAAAATATGATGAAAAACTAGAAAGTATTGAAGCTGTTAAAGGACTTTTATTGGAAAACAAAGCTATAAGTGTGAGGGTAATTAGCGAGCGTTTGGATATCACCAAATCATTAGTGCATCTAATTTTAACTGATGATCTAAAGTTAAGTAAGCGACATGATCGCTATGATAAGTTTAAAGATGACATTTTGTAAAATGTTTTATTGATAAGATTGTGGTTAAAGGTCAACTCGCTTCTTTATAAGCTTGTTCTTTGGGCTTGAGTGTGGCTGATGTTTCAGCCAAATAAACTTGTGTATGGCTAAATAACTTATCCATAAGTTGAAATAGGTTGATAGATTCAATTTTAACACGCTATATACCAATGGAATTGAACGCAGATCAGAATGAACACAAGGTTCGGGCTTGTATATTTAACCTCTCTACTTATAGTAAGACTAAAGAAAAGCTGAAAATAACTCTAACTTTTGATGAAACATGGGTTGGTTTGTACAGGGCCACAGAATGATCAACTGATGTCCTGACTAGAACCTAGTGAAAAGGGACCACAAGTGGCATTGAACAAACGTTATGGAGATAAAAGGATGTTGCTTTTAGCAATGGAATACAATGGTATCGCTTTTTATCATCTGTGTAGCGAAAAAGAAAAAATCAATGCTGAGCGCTTAAAATCGATTTTAAGCGAAAATATCACTATATGGTTAAGCACTAAAAGGATTTCTAAGCCTATAATTTTGATGGATAATGCGATACCACACAAGGCTAAACTCGTACAGGACTTTTTAGTAGATAAGCAAATCGAGCAATGGTACCAACCACCATATTATCCCGATATTTCGCCATGTGATTATGATTTTTTTGGACCTCTTAAACGTGAGCTCTGTGGTGTGCAGTTTGAAAGTTGATCGGTGTTCGAAACTTGGCTAGAAATGGCGATTTTAAAAGGAATGAATCGAGGACTGTATCGTGGTGTTCAAAGACTGCCTGAGCGCTGGAAAAGTGTCATTATCAATGATGGGAACTACACTTAATTATGTTAAAATTTTGTCAATTTCTATAAAATATTTTTCGAGATATAACAAAAAGTTTTACAGCCACATTTTCTTGGACACCCTAATATGGGAGTTTATTTTTGTTTAGAACAGTTTTTAAAACCGGAAGTTAAATTTATAACCCCATTTAAAATGAAAATAATGCAATGCAAAATTCATTTAAAATTGGTTGAATTAAGACTGATATTTTGATCATTAATCTCCTGTTTAAGGTCACTAAACAAAGCATTACCTATTTTTGGATCAAATTACGGCTGTAATTGAATTAAAAAGTGAGAATAACTTAATAATTCGTTTTAATCATAAACTCAATACTAAAAAACAAAGCAGATAAAATAAAATAAAACATACTAAAATCAAATTTGTTCGATTGAATTTTTAGATTTAAGTACTATTCCTGTTGTTTGTTACAGAATTTCGACTTTTCGCCATAATTTAATTAATCTGAGTTATTGATAAACTCAAAGTCGATAAATTTCATTTAGGGCTATTTTTTGATCAAGTTTTTCAAAATTATTGAAAAATTAACATAAGAAATTTAAAAATAAATAAAAGAATCACTTTAATTTATATAGAAAGATTTATAAAATTCATGTTTTAACTAATAGCTTTAACGAGTAATTAAGGCATATTATCCCTGGGAGAAATCCAATATTCTCAAAAAAGTTCAATCAAAAATCTCAACTCGGCTTCATAAATTCCTCTGAAAGGTACTCTCCTGAGTATATTTTTTCAGGGGAAATAGTTCCCGAAGCCACTTTTTTCTTGGTCAATCTTCAAACGACGCGTCCACTAGCGGATTTATGAATTCTCAAATTTTCCAAGCTTTTTCAACCAATTTCTCCAACTTTGCTCGGAAACTAAAACTTTGGAGTTTCCGAACCCCACCTAACACTTTTTTTTATTAAATCACGGAGAGCAGTACCAACCGAGGTCGACAAGGTAATCACATTAGGGGGGAGTATAGCAGCCCCCAGTCAACGCTATACACCTTAGATTACCCATCTTCCCACATTTAGGTTTTGAGCACCACCCTTTTACCCATGATCTTTAATCGAGAGGAGGAAACCGCCCAACCATTATCTGGTTTCAGTTTAGGGGCGTATTTGTTTTCCCTCCTCTCTCTGGAGCGGACCACCTTATGCCCCAGCCTATAATGGTTTGACCCCTGGAATGTAGATACCTAATTTCCATAAATGGTACCTGAGTCGGCGTAGAGGGACATGTAGTGCTTAGCATCCTTTATGCGGAGCCTTTGTACCAGGTCCTCTCTACCAGGGTCCTCGTAGATCTCAAAGTAGGCATCTCTGTGGGCCTCTAAGAAAAACTCCCAGAAATAGTAAGTCACAAGGATATTGAATCCACATGATTCTTTCTTTCGAATTCGTCTAAGACTTTCTGCAGAAGTCCAAAGTGCCTGTCTATATCTGACTTTCCGTGATATTCTGCAAAGAAATTCTGGGAGGTGAAGTAATTCTTAGTAGGTAGCTCCAAGAGTATATAACTCCTTAATTCCTCGGATCTAAAATGGCCTGCATTATCTGACCAGAAATGTATTTTAGAGAAACTTCTCAGCTTTGCCTCCTCCAGTTTCCTGAGGCAGCTCTTGACATAGTGGGAATCATGACTAATAACTTCTGAGAGGTAGTTATAGTAACTCCTCTTTATTTCTCCCGCCATTTTATAGATGACACAGAAGCCGAGACAAGATACAGAAGATTTGTTGTAGTATACTTTGGATATTTCCACAGGTCCCCACCGATCTTGAAGTTCTGTTTGAAATCCATGACAACCACGCACTCATCATGCTCCAAGTTTTTTAGTCTTTGTCTAAAGTAGCCTTTTTGATCTTTATTTAGCTCAACATGGGGTTTGTAGAACTTTACTCGTTTGTCCTGAGAACTTTCATCTAGCCTCCTTTCAATTTTCTTGCCCTTTACGCAGATATCACACATATCCGTTTTCCCTTTCAAATATTTGAAGTATTTTGGGCATAAATTGTAGTATATAGACAAGCTTATGTTAATTTCTGGGGTTTCTACCATTATTTTCTTATAAATATATAGTTTATATTGTTGGGGATTTAATACAGGCTGATTTCTATGTAGTTTACATGTTATCTCAGAATATTTGGTCAAATATTTATTAATTAACTATTTTCTATCTTCACCTTTTTGTTTTTTAGCTTATGGTTGATAAATTTCCCTATTTTCTATTTCATCATCTCTTTTACTTTTTGCAGTCTTGTACATAGTGTTTGAGAAAGTAAAACCACTTTTTCTCAGATCCTTTTTCGATATTTCGCCTGCAACTATCGATAAAACTGCATATCTTTCGTTTTTTGGTATTTTGTTGAATAATTTTAATATATTCTTAACTAATTTTTGGAGTATTGTTGATGATTCTCAGTATTAATGTTTTAGTTATCATACGATAAATACCTTGCGTTCATTTCAGTAACTGTAATCTAATAAACGCTAATTTAAAGCAAAAAAGTTTGTTTAATTTATTTTACCAACAAACTGGTTGAAAATTTATTTAGGGTCTGTTTTAATTCCCAAAAAAGTGTCTCTTCCGAAAATAAATTCCCATATAAAGTTTTGCATTCAGCGAGACAACAACTGATCTCATTTAAATTACACCAATAAAAAGAACACAAAACGAAGTAAGCTTCAATATTTATTTTCAACTATGAAGTAGTACCGTTTAAGCAATTAATCAAATAACTAGGCTCATCAGCAGTATAGACAACGTTAGATTTGGAGATGAAAAGATCCCTACATTTATTAGATTTGGTTTCCTATAAAAATAATAAGTCGGTATTACATCCTTATCTCCAAATTCCAATTTAACATATTCCTCTTCCTTGATGTTTTTTAATATTTCAAATGTACTTCTTTGTCTATTTTCATTACCACTATCTACTTTACTAACCAACTATATACAATTAAAATAAATAGTTTACCATAACAGGTTTTGGCCCTTCAACGAGAGATGGATCTTTTTTCTTCTCTTCTGATTTAACTTTATCTATATAAGAAAGAGTAGGTCTAAATTGATATATCTTATTTAAAGGGACCAAATGAAGCTTATCTGAAAACTTAAAATCAAAAGAATACCATCTTTGAACAATCCAACCATATATTTTCTATTTTGCTTAATTTCTTGAGAAGCTAATGGATACTTGTCTAATAATTCATTTTTACTAGACAACTCCTTTGCTTTTTGTTGGTTATACTGGATAGAGGAGGTATCAATTGGAATAATGAGTTCCATTAGATCTGCTTCTACTTTGCGTTTTAATTCGATCGGTTTTATTGTATCTGAGTAAGGAATCAATGAATTTGGATATTCGTATAGTGATAGCTTTAGTGGATAATTCTCGTTTATTACTACATCCATTTCGTTTATTATAGGATCATTAATGGGGGGCTCCATCAATCAAATTTTTTTTGAAAATCCAATGCAGAAAATTTCAAATTTTCGAAAAATTTAAATTAAGAATAAATAATTTAATGATCAAAGTGTATCACATTCTCTTCCAATAATTTTAAGCGATTTAGGGTAAGCTAAAGACTCGGTAACTTTGTGATTACCCCAAACCAACAAAGTATTCAAAACGGGGAAAGAAGGAAACAAAAGCTCTAAAAGCGAATCAGTAATCGATCTACACCATGAAATGTCTAATGTGTGAAGTTGATAACATTCATTCTTAGAAAATACTTTCTTAATCCCTGCCTGGGTTAATCCATCTAATCCTTTCAAAGTCAATCGTCGCAAAGTTGAGCATGAACCACTTACAATTGCTTCTAAAACATCATCCCCTATATCAATATTGCATTTAGATACATCTATATGAGTGAAATGAGTCCCCATTATCTTATTAGGCTTACACTTCCCAAAATAGGCCGAGAAGCCGTCGGAAGTGATGGATTCGTTATGAGATAAATCCAACTCTACAATCTCGTTACAATATTTAGATAAATGTTGATCCAAGAAATTGTCAGACAAAAGTTTCCAACCAGAAAGTTTTAACACCTTCAACTTGTCTCCTACGGCCTGTAAAACAGGAACCAAGCAACTTTCTTCAAGTTCTGGGTTCAAATTTGATAAATCGAGATGTTCTAATGATTTAAGCGAAGATTTTTCTCCGATTGTCTTGATACAATCTTCATCTATCTTCTCACAATAATTGATCTGCAAATCTAGCAATTGAGTACAATTAGAAACTAATGAATTGATGGTCAATGAATGTATTTTTGGCAATTGCATAATACTGACTTTCTTAAGACCAGGCCCAATATGGGTAAAAATATCCGAGAATGCTTTATCGGTGACCAAAAATGCCCCATGTATGCTGAGAGATTTAAGCTTCTTGAAAGTGCTAGAATACAACAGGGCAACATCATCCGTAAGTGAAGCACAAAACATAAGGATCAAATGCTCTAATTCCGGACAAAAATGTGCTATATTCATAAGCCTATCCGAGCTCAACTCTAAAAATGTGCAATCAAATGATACTTGAGCAGTCATAAAGAGATAAAGAGTCTGAAAAAGGAGACAATAATAACATGACAGTGGAGTTATTCAACCCTCTAAATTTAGACAAATTCGTAGATATGTTATCTAATGAAGCCTGACTTAAAATAGCCACTTTATCATAAGTTCTATCAATACCGCATAGTTTCTAAAGAAAATAAATTATTGAGGTATAAACTTTAATGCAAATATACTGTAAAGAGGGGACGGTCTCTTCTTCAAACCAATCTGATCCGCTTTTCAATTTGGCGTCTCTTCTTCTTTTCTTGATTGCCTTATCACTGGAACTTTTGGTTCTATTTTCACCTTTAGAGCAAGCAGAACATAAAAGCCCGTCTTTGTGAGGTTTATTTGAGGATGAAATAACAAATCTACAATAACAAAGTGCGCAAAAGTCTACTGTACCTGTATCTTTAATATTTCTTCTTTTGTAAATACGATCAACTTCAAATTCCTCTTCTGAATCGGAGTCTATCTTTTTACATTTTCTCTTCGAAGTTGATGCTATTGGTATAGATACCATCTCACCCTCTCTTTGTTCTGTTTCCGAGTTATCTATACTAATACCATTTTGCTGTTCTGATATAGCTTCAACTTGATCGGCAGCTCTAGGTTGATTTCGTATATTGTTCTTAGCAGAAATGCCTCTTTCCTACAAAATATCAAATAAAATTCGTACGCTTAAGAAGCTAGTTAGTGCAGATGTTGGTCCTTTTACTTTGGATTTCATTTTGAAAAATTTCTTGCTTTGGTTTGAGGTGAAACCTGTTCTTTTGAGTTTTTAGATCTCTTGCACTTTGATTTAACTATGGCTCCTTGTAAAATTATTTGTAATTAGTTGAAGATACCAATATTTGTTATATAATATTATATGGTCAATTATGGAAAGGCTATCAGTTATCGAAATATTTATCCATAGATCAACCTATGTGGTAATTATATAAACAAAAGTCTGTATAAAGTCAAACTCATTATTATTAACAATTTGAGATATATTTATTTTATTGATAAATTTACTCAAATGACTAGGGTGACCAAACAGTTGCAATTGCAACTTTTGCAACTGATGTGATTTTGTTGTAGTTACAACTATTTGTAACTTTTGACCAATCTGATAAATACTCTATAAATGACATTTTATTTTCTCTCAAAGCAGTTTATATCGATTTTAAATTAACTATGGCACTTTATTTTCGTTCAGAGTAGTCCCTTTTTGATTCTCTTCTTAATTCAACCAAATTTTTAATGAATCTAGATTATTCTCACTCTTAATCAACCAATTATTTAATAAGTAAAATGGGGACTACTCTGAACGAAAATAAAGGGCCTTGTTATATCAAATTCGACTTTGAAAACTAAATCCTGCACTCAAAAATACAGGGTGTGGTAAGAAAAAGTTCCGATCGTTTGTGTGTAAATAAATATTTTATACAATCTGAGATTTAAAAAAATTAATAATTCCCGAAAAAGTGGTTATAAAGTATACAAAATCCAAAGATTATCTTAAACAATAAATTTATAATGAATTCCAAAATTGACTTTAAAACTTACACTACAATAAAAGTACTTCCCCAATCTGGAAACTCGAATAAATCAATAAGAGAATAACTTTTAAAAGAAAATATAAATGTATCACTTAGAAGTATACAGTCAGTTTCAAAAAAAACCGAACAGCTATAAAAAATTTAAAAAGTCAAAAAAATTAAAATAAAAAATTCTTTAAATTTAAAAAAAATTATTCCAATTTGGTTCAAAAAAAACCAAACACCAGTTTAATACTTAGTATAGGAACCTTTGTTCTGTATAACCTGAATAACACGATTTGGCATACTGTTAATAAGGTTTTCGCACATGTTTTGAGGGATGTTTTCCCAAATAGAAGTCAATTCATTTTTTAAACTTTGGCGGGTTTTGAAAATCTTTCCTCTAAGTTTAAACTTCATGTAAGCCCATAAGTGCTCAATAGGGTTTAAATCTGGGGATTGTGAATGACAATCCATTAATTCAACGCCTTTTTCGCTCATATAGGCCTGTGTATAAGCAGCTGTATGCTTTGGATCATTATCTTGCTGGAAGACATAATGATCAAGTCCCATTTTAGCAGTAGAGGGTGGTAGATTCTTTTTAATTATGTCCACATATTGATATTTATCCATAGTTGTATCAATAAAGACTAGTCTACCTGTTCCGTAATTTGATATACAACCCCAGACCATTACAGAACCGGAGCCAAATTTTACAGTACCTGAAACATTTTTTTCATCCAATTCCCCCATTTTTATATATATCTTTCTTTTACTTAAACTATTATTTAAGAAAAACTTGGATTCATCGCTAAAAATTATGTTTTTGTAAAAGTTTTCATCTTCAAAACTCCAGCTTGTGCAGATCGAAAGTCTAATTTTTTATGTTTTGGTGTTAATGATGGTCTCATAAGCGGAACACAGGATAACTAACCTAAGGACTTTAATGTTCTTATTATAGTTGCCTTTGATACTGTTTTATTTTTTTCATTTTTTATTAATTCTCTTAATTCAGTTGATCCCATCCTTGGTTTCTTCGAAATATGATGATTAATAGTAGAGATATCATCTGTATTCAATTTTTTTTGGTCTATCAGACCCTAATTTTCTTTTTATAGTTCCTCTTAATTTAAAAGTTTTAAGCTTTTCTGATATTGATGATTTAGCAAACCCTACCTTCTTTGATATCTTTGACAAGCTATATCCCTCATTTCTATAAGCTAAAATCAATCCAAAAGTCAATGAATCTATTTTTTTACCCATATTATATAAATTATTGCTTTTAAATTATTAACCAGCCTTTTATATATCAATTTAAAAAAGCGTTCGGTTTTTTTTGATTCAAATTGAAATTGAATTTTTTATAATTTGATAAGCACTTAATAAAATAAAAATTCAAATAATACAATTTTTTCATTTTAATCTTTAATGATTATTATTTATTTTAGTTGATTTTTATTTATTTTTAAATTTTTTATAGCTGTTCGGTTTCTTTTGAAACTGACTGTATATAACGTATTGAAATTTAATAAGAAGAATTCCGAGAATTTGAATCTGGAGTATAAGAGGGCTCAAAACCCTATTCTCGAAATGCTCGAACACCATCTTTAATTAAAAAAGTAGAGATAGAGGTCAATAAACCATATCCGTCATCGCAAAGTACATTAGCTAATAAGCATAATGTTTCAGTACGTACAATAGGAAGAATAATTCATCAAGATTTGCAATTAACTACGCATAAAAAATCAAAAGTTCACTCACTTCAGCCTCATCATAAAAAGAATAGAAAAACAAACTCTCGTAAGCTTTATGAAAGGCATCTAGCGGGAAATCGAGCGGAATTCTGTGTCACTCTTGACGAGGCGCTTTTTAATATCCAAGATTGCAATGGATCCAGAAGAATTTACTATTCTAAGTATAAAAAGGAGACAGAAGAATATGTGTATACTAAAAAGGAAAGTTTTTGTAAGAAGTTCATGGTAGTAGGTGCATTAAGTGGTAGAGGTAGGCTTCCACTTATTAAAGTCTCACCAAAAACAACCATTAATGCTGAGTACTATGTAGATTATGTATTGAAACCTCTTTTGGAAAAAGAAATACCAAAGCTTTACGGGGACGATACAAATAAAGTTTTCGTTCATCACGATGTAGCATCTTCGCATACCGCTAAATTATCTGCAGATTACGCGGAGAGATTAAAATTAATAAATTGAATAACAATTATATCAAAAGATGAAATCCCAGTAAAATCACCTGATTCTAGTCCAATGGATTTTTATGCTTTTGGGTTCTTAAAACAGAAACTTTATAATATAAAGGCTGAAAATCTCGATTTGGTTTGGAAACAAGTGAAAAATGTGTGGTCAACAATAACACCCGAAATGGTCCTTAATGTATTTAATTCTTAGAAAAGAACACTTCGTTCAATATCAGAATTGAACGGAGAACATATTGAAAACACTTCTCAAATTCACAAGAGACCTATAAATTTTCTATATTAAATTAAACTTTTGGAAAATTTTCTTGCCACACCTCTGTAACAACCATAATTTTGATAAATGAGTTATGCACCATATGATATGCATAATGGACGATGTAATATTAATAAAAATTATGGAATGTGTGTGGGAATATTTTTTCTATATAATAAAGTATTTTTTTGATATTTAAAAATGCCTAAAGACCTATTTAAATCATTAATATACGTTACTCAATATCCTAACGAATTTAAAGTAAGTGTTGACGAATTAATATGTGATTTATGCAATGTTATTGTAGATTCCTCTAGAAAACCTATTGTAGACAAACACAGAAGTTCCAGAAATCACAAAATACTCTACGTTTAGCTTTTTCAACCGATCTGAAGAAAAAATGAGCAAAAGAGATTTTGGATTGCAAGTTGCTTCTGCTTTTGTTGAAGCAGATATACCTCTTAAAAAGTTAAGAAATTCATCTATAAAACGACTGTTTCAAAGTACAGAACCATCTCTATTTAGTGAAAGTATAATTAGAAGTCATCTCGATATAAGCCATTCCACAAAAATGTTTAGATTAAAAGAACTATTCAAAAATCAAAAGCTTTATATTATGATAGATGAGACCACCATTAAGAAAGAAAGTTATTGTCATATAATAATAGGGTTGTTGTCCGAACCTAAGGAGCAGTATTTTTATATGACTTTGTATCTCAATATGGAAGAAAATTTTTGAAGGAATTATAATTTATTACGCCGTTTCATGCAAAGAGATGAAGGAAAAAATTTAAATAAAGAATTTATTATGAGATATAAAAAGATAAAACTTTTTAGTTTATATATATGAACCTTCTACTTTTATTACATCACTCCATCTTTCAACTAGCTGCTGAATACCATTCATATGACCCTTTATATTAAGTTCCTGGATAATACTCTCTAGTTGTAATTCCAACTCTTCCAAATTGTCATGAACATTTTCTATTAACTTCCTCTTTAATTTACCAAAACAATTAAAATCAGGTGGATTTATATGTGGACTATATGGAGGATGATACCAAGTGCGGATTTTGTTATCATCAAAAAAATCCATTAAAAGCTTTGATTTATGAGGTCTTACATTATCATGTAAAACCATAGGATACTTGAATTTTTTATCAGGTAGCCATTTTAGTAAAACTTCATTAATAAAGCCTATATAGACTTCTGAAGTTACCGTCTCTTTAGGTGCACAAAGCTTCCAATATGCAACACCATTATAATCCATTGCTACTATAAGAATTCTTTTTCTCTGATAGTTTGATTGTGCTATAATTTGTGGTTGGCTTTCGTCCTTAGTTCTCCAAAATCGAGACTAGTCACGCTGAGGTTGCATATATAAAGTAAGCCAAGTTTCATCTATAGTCAATGTTCTGTTTATTAGGGTTGTTTGTTTTGATAACTGCTCCAAATTATATCTACATGTTAATACTCTATGTTCTCTTTGTTTCTGTGTGAGAAAATGAGGAACCCATTTGCTCAATAATTTCTTCCTTTGTAAATCTTCTGTTAAATACCGATAAACAGTAGCTTTGCTACAATTTACTAACATGGAAAGTTCGAGGTACGACCATGCTCTACTTTGAGCAAGATATTCTTCAATTTTCTCAATTGTATTTTCTTTTATTAAATAATTACTTGTATCGCCTCCTCTAGTGTCTTCAACGCAACTTTGGCCCTTATTAAACTTCGAAACCATATTTTACTGTATCATATTTATCGGCCTTTTCTTTTATCGTTTTAACCAATTTTTTGTGTATTATTCCAGAACTGTGGCCTAGAATTACTCCAAATTTGATAAATACACGTTGTTCTTTATCAGTTATTGAATTTTTGTAAGTTATCCATTATAGTAATTTAAACAAATATGATTTAAAAATAAAGCTTAATTTATAGAAAATATTATGTATAAATCTTGGCACTAGATATTAATTTGCATATTTATTATTAATTAAAATTCGCTTACCTTTTTGCGTAAAAGGGCGTAATATTTGGTTGATAAAATGAGTAAATTCTTGAAGAATTATGGTTAAAAAGTTTTAATAATTATATAAAAAGCTATTTTGGTTGATAAAAATAAAAAATTTATATTTCAACCAAATGATATTTAAATATTTTATTTCCAATTATTTCAACCAAAAAATCAATTTTTCTTCAAAAATTTCCTTCCAATTGGAGTCTTTGTTAAAGTTGAGAGAAGTAGCTTCTAATGCATGAGATGTAAATTGTAAAGTTGCAAAAAAACAGTGTCACATATATTGTGTTTATAAATCTTTTATTAATGTCATCCTTCATCACTCTTGGTTCTCAATTTAAAAATTAAAAATTCTATTGGAAACTTTGTCTTTTTATTAGGAATAAAGGATTATATTCCCTAAATAAGATAATAAAAACTATTTAGTTTTATAATTTAATAAAAATATGTACCTTTTAAATACATATCATATAAAGTTACACTATTACTTCTATGTGTATGCTATTGATAGCAATATTATTTAGGAAATAAGATAAATGCACCCTTAAACTTTTAGATAATACATTGCAACTTTTATATTCCATTGATCAAGATCTTTAAATGTATGGTTATATCGCTGGCTAATATTTTTATATACATCCCTGCTTGTGAAGCATTAAATGATCTTTGTAAAATTAGAATGAAAGCTTGATAAGATAAAAATTTGTATACTGTATTAAAAATAGAGATACAAAAATAACTTTATGCCCAAAATTTCCATCCTAAAAAAGCAATCGAGGCAACACCCGCATACAACCAACTCAAAGATAGGACCAAATGAAATATAGAGGGTTCAGAATGTTCACATTGATCTTTGTTGTTCAAATCAATACCTATCAAAGAAGTATAAAGTAGGATTCCAGAGCTAATTGCATATATAATAGATTGGGCCAATAGGAGTGGGCTCGATGCCTTGTCGGTAGCAAAAATAGAACCAATTAGCAACCCAGATGATGATGAAACAGAAAATAAGATTATCATCCTATACAATAATGAATCCCCTATATTTTTTTGTTCTTTCATCTGGCTAAACTTTTTGCCCAATTCTAATCCTTCGAAGAAGTATTGTAAAACAAAGACAATAGAAGCACAAAGTAAAACCTTGGTTGATTCTAAACCCAAGCAAATACCTACGAGAAAAGACTTCACAAACAGCAAAGAAAGTGTAGTATAAAGCTTATTGTTACAAGGTTCTGTGATTTTGGTAATACTACTTTCTTCTTCATTTTTATGCTCTTCTGCTACATCCACTTTACATTCTCCATCAAACACATATTAAATAAGATGAGTTATTAACACTGTAGACACAGAGATAATTGCAGGAGTAAGTTGAAATTTTTTGAACTCGGTACAAACAGGATCTCTCTGCAAAAGTTGAAAAGGAGAAAACAAATGAATAAATCTAAAAAATAATATGTTTAAATGTTTACGCTGTTGAAATTGATATTCCACTTCCTATTTGCTTCAATGAGTTCTCGAACAATCTGATTCTTGGATATTGCTTTTGGTTCACAAACATTCCAAACAACAGCCCTATCAAAGTCAAGAAGATAAATGCAGCTGCGATTATATATTTATATTTAGTAGCTTCAGACCAAAGTATAAAATTTTCTTCTAAACATTCATGATGTTCTAAAGAGATTAAATTGTTTTTATTGCAGAATTACCATGTCTCCTAGTCAGGTTATTATAATGAATGTTATCGACTTTTATAGCTGCATTCATCAAAAGTATCGTTATTTTTATCATTGCAGTTTTCGTAACTCTCAAGGTACTACAGAAATTGACTTTTTATACCCTGAATTATAGGTGTTGAATTTCTAGCTGTGTTTCTATTTGGAATAATCCTAATCGTTCAGTATATTGGATCGTTAAGTTAAAGATTTAATTCTTTTCATTGATAATTTGATACTCAGGCTCAAATCCTGCAAATTTTTAAAGTTGTATAACTATTTTTATGGTTGATAAGTGGATTTTAGATATGAATTGAATTTAAAGCAATATTTCGGTTTATATTACAGTAGGAGCACCTAATAAGATAGTCTAAATGATATGAAAAGTACATTTTAAGTTTTTTAGAGCCCCTGAAAATTCTATTCATACTTAACTATTAAATGCTCATTTAATAGTTCAAAATGTTTTAAATAGTATATCTGTACAAAAAATTAAAGTTGCGTTCAATGTTTGATTTAATAAAAGAAGATTTAAAGAAAACCCCTTTAGATTTTACTTTTAAGTAAAATTTATTAATATTAAATTGTATTTTTTATAATAAAATTGATTTTTAGTAGATATTTTTATATTACATTAAATGTTCAGGTGCCACCCTCTATAGCAAGAGATTAAAAAATAGAAGAATCCCTGTATATTTTCCAGTCTTGCCTGTGATATAAGGGGCCCCTGAGTATGAAACTTTTTCATCGAATCTGTTGCCATTTTAATAAAATCCACTTTTCTGATAAAATTGAAGCATGCGGAAAGTACAAAAAATCTTATATTATCAAATACATTTAATACTAACAAAAATATATAATTATGTAATTGTATAGATGAGCATAGCATCATAACTTCATTAACTCTAAAGATTTTACCAAAATTTCAGATGAAGAAGCATCAATATAAAAATCTGAAAACTGAATAGCCCTAGTGAAGCCCTTATTAACTGTAAATATTTCGACATTAGAATTTTTAGCCAATTGAACCAATCTAAACACAGACGGCGTTACTAAACTTGTACCCAAAATTAGTAGTCCTGAACATTGAGATACCAGATGATTAGCCTTTTCTTTGTTCTTTGGTCTCAGATTCTCTCCAAAAAACACTATATCCGGCTTTAATATCCCTTTACATTCACTACAAATTGGTATATTAAATTCTGAATAAGACATGGAGTCAGGAAGTAAAATATCTCCATCTGGAGTAGTTCTAGGTTTCTTTAATATATTATTGTCAATCAAAGAAATCAAATATTGATTCCAATTTGGATTCTTTTCTTCTAATATAATTTGAAATATACTTCTGTCCATTTGAATGCTGCAAGAAAGACAATAAATTGACTTTAAATTCCCATGATAATCAATTATATTTTTAGTTCCTGATCTTTGATGTAAATTATCTACATTTTGAGTGATAATAGAACTTAATAATCCTGATTCCTCCAATTTTGCTAAAGAATTATGAGTCAAATTGGGTTTAGCTAAATTGAATTGTGGATATCCAAAAAAGCTTCTTGTCCAATATCGTTTTCTTTTTTCTTCTTTTTCTATGAACTCTAAGAATTTTATAGGCTTAAAGTTCTTGTTCACTATATAAGCACCTTTTTCACCTCGATAATCGGGAATATTAGAATCGGTGCTTACTCCTATAAATGTTTAAATTTTATCAAAAATACCTGCTCCAGTTAATACTACCATCTTTTGATTGTGTTTTATTATAAATGAAGCTATCTTCTTAGTTTGTTCTGTAGTGTTCATTTAGGAATTTTGTTTCATTTTCCTCGACTGTAAAATCATAACTATTGCTCCAATCGATTACAAGTGATGTATTTTTTTTGAATAGTATGGGAATGTAGCATATATTCTAAAGAAAGGATTATGTTCAGAAAATCCAAAAACTTTATTATGTAATGTGATGTGGAAGAAAAGACCGACGCGTCGACAGAAATAGCACAATTAAATGAAATAAAAGTGTATTGAATGTAGTGAAAATCATGGATGTTTAAGTTGTTTTACAACTCTAGCAGGGTTACCTACAACTACAGTATAAGCGGTGACATCTTTGATGACCTAAAAATCAAAAGCAAAATAATACCACAGCACCAGCACCAATTGTAACCTAAAATATAAAACAATCAGCAATTACCCCATCACCTACCGTGATACCAGGACATATAATAGCGTTTCCACCTATCCATACATTGTTTCCAATCTGATATTCTAATTAAAGTAAAAATATACAGTGATAGGCTTCGAATATTCATGTTTCAATCTTTCTTGAGGGTCAGTTGGATGAGTTCCGCAATAAATACCGACATTCGGACCGATAAAGCAGTTATCACCTAGCTTGATAGGGCTGGTATCTAAGAAGACAGCATTATAATTAATCTGACTATTTTCACCAATAAAAATATTATAGCCATAATCGCATTGAAAGTTTGGTTCTATAATAAATTCCTTACCAATCTTGCTCAACAATCCTCTCATTATCTTGTCTCTTTTCTCTTTCTCATTTGGTGATGTATGATTGTATTCAAACGTTTGCTGCCTTGCATTCGCTCTATCTTCTACTAATACTTGGTCTAATGGATTGTATGGCTCTCCTTTGATCATCTTTTCTCTTTCAGCGCTCATTGTCATTTGTAAAATGGATTTGAAAACTTGATTTTTGAGGAAACGTAATTTTCAAGATTCAAATTAAAAGATCAGATCTTCAGATCAAGAAAAGTAAACTACCATTTAGTAATATTTTTTCATATGAACTCTCTTTAATACGCTTTACGCTGAGATCGTGCCTTTCTATACTTTCAAAATGTGTTTGTAGCCAAGTGAAGATTGGTCAAATAAACACATATTTATTGTAATCGATAATGAAATCTGATAGCATATGAAAAATAATCATAAAGCATAGCATACATTTATAATAACAAATAGAATTTTCATATTCCAAAATTTGTGATCCAACATTTGGAGGGAAATTTTTGAAGAAAACAGAATATTTTGGTTGATAAAATGAGTAAATTCTTGAAGAATTATGGTTAAAAAGTTTTAATAGTTATACAAAAAGCTATTTTGGTTGATAAAAATATAATATTTCTACATATACTTCAACCAAATGATATTTAAATATTTTATTTCCAATTATTTCAACCAAAAAACTATATTTTCTAAAAATTTCTTCCATTTATAAAAATGCATAAGATAATTCGAGAAATCCAATTCAATACATTAACAAAACAATTCATAAGATATAAAATGAAAAAAAGGCCAATGCCACAACAATTTAAAGAAAGTAAGTCTATTTTTATTCAATTGTTATAGCAATGTTGCCTCAAATGCCAGTGTTGGAGAAATTGATCGAAGGTTATTTAAAAAAGCCATTAGAATTCAGATTTACAAACCAGAAGTCTGCCTTAATAACAAGATACAATTCAGGAGAATTAGAAAAAGTGACTTATGAACAATTATTCAATGGAGTGAATATCTTTAGCCTAAATTTTATAAAAATTATGTATACCCCTTAAGTATCAATTATTTAGTAATAAAGGCGATGTAATAGCATTCTTTGCAACCAAAAATCCTTTATTCATAAACATCTTATGGGGAACTTGGAGTTTAGGTGGTACCGCCTTACCGATCAGTAATTTTCCATAATCTTTAATTCGATTAGGCGATAAATACTCTATAGAACAGATCAAATATTATTTACAGGATTCTAAATGTAAAATATTTATTGTAAAAGACAAAGAGAAGAACAAAGAATTGGTTCAGTTATGTGAAGAATTAGAAATTCAAACATTCGAATGGCAATTCATCAAAACTCACTTTCAATTTAAAGACCCTAATTATTTATTTATAGTGTAGGAATGTAAAAGACGCGCTTTAGATCCGGATGATAATGCTTTAATCATTTATACTAGTGGGACTACCGGTATTTTATTATAATTTTTATTTGAAAAGGTGATCCTAAAGCTGTTTTATTGTCACATCTCAACTTGAAAACACAATTCGAAACATTATCAAAAGCATGGGACTACAGCCATGAAGACAACATACTTCATGTACTGCCACTAAACCATATTCATGTAATAATAGTGATAGTTATTTATAGGGACTTGTCAATGTATAAAAGTTTATTGTTTTGATTTTAAGGCCTTAAATTGTGTCCTCTACAATGGCGGTATTGTTGAATTCGTTGATAAATTGGATCCTTTGATTGTATGGAGACAACTTTTATACAGCCCTATAAACTTATTCATGGCTGTGCCAACGATTTATGGTATCTACTCCTCAGCATCAAATATATAGCAAAATTGATACAAGCTTATGATGATCTGACTGAAAGCGAACAAAAACATGCCCAATCTTTGAACTACAAAATAAGGTTAATGGTATCTGGATCCAGCGCATTACCTGATTCTTTGAACGAGAAATGGCTTGAACTTACCGGGATAAAAGTATTAGAACGATATGGAATGAGCGAAACCGGAATGGTATTATCAAATCCATATTCACCAGTCGAGGATCGAAAGTCAGGGTATGTCGGTATGCCTTTACCTGGTGTTCAAGTACGCATTTGCGATCCTCTAAACCCTGTCTCTGTTCTAGAGCTGAAAGATGGTGTTCAAGGTGAACTTCAAGTTTATGGTTCTTCAGTTTTCAAAGAATATCTTGGAAAGCCTGACGCAACCAAAAAAGCATTTACACCTGATGGATGGTATTATCGCAATTTTATTTGTAGGTTTCAAACTGGGGATACTGTCCTTTATGATGGAAAATTTAAGATTTTAGGTAGAATTTCAGTCGATATTTTAAAGGTTTTTATTCTTTGCAACTCAGCGTTTTAGGTTGGCGGCTATAAAATTTCCGCTTTACATATTGAGTCTAAATTGCTCAATCATGCCGATGTTAATGATGTAGCTATTATCGGTGTTCTTGATCAGACTTGGGGCCAGAAAATCGTGGCTTTGGTCGTTCTAAATGAGGTATTTTGGGTATTCAAATCACCATATAGGGAAGTGTTACAACATTGGATGATTTGAAAGAATTTTTGACTCCCCTTGTATCTTCGCATTCAATACCACGGGAATTTGAGTTTGTAAAGGAAATTCCGAGGAATCAAATGGGTAAAATAGACAAAAAAGAACTAATGAAAAGATACGAATAAAAAAGATTTATTTTCTTTTATGGTCCAGAATTTTTCTCATAGATTTCGTATCCAAAAATTTCGAAGATCTCTTATCAATTGCAAATTGATGATCTTGAAACATGTTTTGGAATCTCTGGTCTTTAAGATTGATATCAAATTGATCGTCTTGGATTGGGTCACCAATTTTCTTTTCCAACTTCTTCAATTGAGATTTTTTCACTTTACCCAATCTCTGAGTCTTTTCAACCTTCAAAATATCCTTCATATTAAAATGAGCAGTATTATTTTGATCATCTTCTTGAAGGACTGATTCTAATTCCTTAACTTCTTTTCTGCGTTTCTTCTGGATTTCAGCAGGATCTAGCTCCTTGTTCTTTATTTTCTGATACTCCTCTTGTCTCTTCTGTTTTCGTTCTCTCTTCTTACGGACATACTTCTGCAAAGTTGTCTCCTCCGCTACTTGCTCCTCAATTTGTTCCTAAAGAATTAAAAAAAGAGAGAAACTTCCTTATCTTCTAATTGAAGTTGATTAAAATCGGCATCTTGATCCATAGAAGGCTGGAAATCGAACTGAGAAGGAAAAGCGATATGGATATCATCTATTTCCTCTTTTTCTTGATCACTTTCTTTATTATTTGAAACAAGCTGTTTATATTTATTAATCAGCTCATCATCTTGTTCCGAATCTTCAACTAGATATGCCGAGAAATCAATATTGTCTAAATCGCCTTCCTTAAACTTTTTAGAAAAGAATCTTTTTCTTTCTGGGCTATTATTATCCCAAGTCCATTGTACTCTAGAATTCGTCAATACCTATAAATCAGATATATCATAAACTTACAGGTGTGATGAATCTATGTACTTCATAATTTGTTGGCTCTTCATAAGTGGCTTCTCTAAAAATAACAATAATAAGGTTCAACTTTGATTCATCGTCAAATGTTATATCATCAGGGATGAAGCGTAAATCTAACAAATTTGAAGAGAATTCAAATTCCCTATTGTCACAAGTTTCATAGATATGTTTCGCAGTTTCTACAGAATCACATTCAATAACAGCAAAATAATAGCTAGAAAATCGATTATAATAATTTAAGGATACCGTAATAAATCTAATTGATAACTCCTTATTGCTTGATCATCATCGTTTTCATCACCTGAAAACTCTTCTAAAACTCCCATTTCAGTTGCATCTTCTTGCTCTTCAAGTTGGTTTTTATATTCAATCAAATTAGGGCCTTTGAGTTCTTCCTAAAAATTATATTGAAATCATGTTACTTGTTTGAGCCTTTCTTTACCAAATTCAGATGGATAAATGATGACCGATTTGATCGTACCAGAAGATGGCTTTAGAGAATTAAAGACCATAAAAAGATGAGAACTCTATCAAAAAATTAAACAAGTTTTTTATATACTCTAATATTATCCCAATCTAAATTGATCAAGGCTAATCTATAAGTTTCATTCCCTATTGGAATTTCTTCTTGATCTTTTTCATTATTTTTGTTTCGACGTGGTTTATATTCACTATCTTCTTCGTTTTCAAAATAATCATCTTCCGCCATATCTTCCACATCCGAACTAGAAATATCAACATCACCTCTCGATTTCGCCAACATGGCTTCTATATCTTGTGATCCATCTGATTGTTCATAATATTGATCGTAATCTTCGTCAACTGTAGTATTGACTTTCCTACCAGTTTTTGTGAAGTTACCTATAAAAAGATATAAAATTAGGATTCGATACTGGAAAGTTGGAAATCTTTTTTATTATTTGCAAATCTTTGATCTGTTATTTCGGTTTGAGGTGCTTTTCTTTTAAATCTAGCTTCTGTATGTACTTTACTAAATCTTTCGTCCGTTATAATATTTTTAGTTGCGCCTTTAGTTTTCTTTGGTTTCCTTGTTCTTTTACCCATGAAATGAAATTTTATGAAATTAAATTATCAATACAATGACGATTACCCCAATTCTAACAAAAATAAGGTATATAAAAGCATTAAAATTTATTAAAAAGTAAAGAGAAGCTACAATGCATTGTAACAACAAGCCAGAAAGATCTGTCAAGACAAAGGCGCTTGTCGGCAACTTCATCAGAAAAATGCTATAACAAATAATAAAAATGATTTTTTATTAAATAATCAGTTTTTAGAATTAGAATAGACAAATTTAGGATAGATAGTTTGATCATAATAGAGCACTAATTCACTTTTGTATTTTAATTCGTTGTAGTAGCTTAATACTAATTTAGAAAAGTAAATTCTAACAAAACAAGTTATGGACATCAAAACCAAGAAATAGTTATAAAACTTTTCAAAGTTTTGGTAACACATTAACGCTACGTCTTCTTCGTTTTCTTCTGCAAGTACTTCACAGATTTGTTCTTTATTTTTTGCAAATCCAATTATGGCAAACCCGATAACGCTGATAACATAAACAATAGCTTCAAAGTGAAAATATTTAGCAAAATATTTAACCAGTTTCAAATTCTTTGTAGCAACACCATAAATTCCGTAGAATCCTATGCCAGCAATGAACAAAGAAATAAAAGAGAATACTCGGTTAGACTCAGACTGGCCTCTACTTTGATAAAGCACTAAAGCTTCTAAAGTATACGAACATGCTTGTGCTATAGAAAAAAACATGGTAACAACTCTTGTATTAAAACAGCTTTGGTTCTTCATAATCAATAAATTTCAGTTGGAAATTTATCGGCTTTATAGTTAAGCTTTTTTGACCCCCATTTTATTCTCCTATTTATTCCACCAATTTAGGCTAGTTTTGCAAACAATACAGCGACCCCATTTTTACATTGAAGGAGAATATTGCATAAATTAACGGCACAAAGTAAGTAAAAGTTAATACGCCACGTGATTTAATGTGAATAAGGGACTACTTGCTTATAAATTACTATTTGTGTCCTCCTTTATACAAATGTTTATATGATCAACGACATGGCACTTTATTTTCGTTCAGAGTAGTCCCTTTTTGATTCTTGCTTAACTCAACCAAATTTTTAATGAATTTAGATTATTCTCACTTTTGATCAACCAATTATTTAATAAGTAAAATGGGGACTACTCTGAACGAAAATAATGAGCCATTTGTTACACCCGCATGATTGTTTCATGTAAATGTCTCTATTAAATCATTCAAGGATAGATCATTGACGCTATCCTTACTGAATAATGTGTAATTAAGACGGTTTTATTAATAGTAACTAAAATAGAACATATTGGAATTTTAATCAATGAATTCTTGGCCGAACCATTATTCCATGCTTTCTCTTGATATGGGAGTTTATTTTCGTTCAGAGTAGTCCCTTTTTGATTCTCTTCTTAATCAACCAAATTTTTAATGAATCTAGATTATTCTCACTCTTGTTCAACCAATTAGTTAATAAATAAAATGGGGACTACTCTGAACGAAAATAAACTTCCATATTTTTGTTTTTAGATCAACTTGAGGTTTAAGTCTAGATTATGCTTTCATGAAAATATACTACTTCCACAACAAATCTTTGTTCAATTGTAAATAGCAAGGAAGTGATTGGAGGTGTGGCTGAATAAAACTTCCTGTTTTACTTCTAAAGGTTTCATCTTTGATCAATTTTAAAGATCCCCAATTTGAATCAAAATAATCAGTAACAGGACTCAATATCCGGTTTATAAATACGGCAAAAGTATCATCTTTGTACACACAAAACTGTTCCAGTTGTGATGAACCAATTTGTAAAATCTTATAACGGTTTTCAGTAAAGTCACTCTTTTCGAATCAAATAAATATCCAAAGAGGCTAAACAATTTATAAATCTCAATTTTTCGTTGATCACTATTATTTTGCAAAATATACAAATATAGCTAGCGTAAAGTGACTGTTAATAATAATATAAATAATATTTTTCACTGAGCTAAAATTTTATAATTTTAGCCATTTTATTTTCGAAAAGCTTTCTATTGAGTTTGGTTCTATCCATAGTTTTTGATATTTCCCTAATAAACATTGATAATCATAGAATGCTAAGAATATTTAACAGTTCCAAAAATTCATCTGATCATTTTCTCTCAATGGAATTGGAAGATCAAATGAAATTAGCGCTGAAGCAAGTATAAGTTGAATTATTTATTGAAATAGGCTCAAAAAGCCTACGATTTGGGAGAAGTTCCTGTAGGTTGTATAATAGTGAAAGATAATAAAGTAATTTCTGAAGGGCATAATCTAACCAATCAAACCAATAATGTACCTTAATTATAGATTAATCTTTATAAAGGCAATAATGCACGCAGAATTCGATGCTATAAGGAAGCTTAAAGAAAACGGTATAAATGACTTAAAAGATTGTACACTATTTGTTACAGTAGAACCTTGCGTCATGTGCATGTCTGCTTTACTGCTTTCAAGTTTTATCTTTGGTTAATCATTTAGAAATAAAGAATATTTATTTTGGCTGCTACAATGAAAAATTTGGAGGATGTGGATCCGTCTACAATGTCTATGAAAGGTATTTTTATACCTTATTATTAGATTTTCACATTTTAAAGATTTAGATTGTAAGATTGAAGGATCGGTATTAAAAAAGGAAGCTATAATCATATTGCGCAGATTTTATGTTAGGGAAAATGATAGAGGTTTATATTTAATCATTTACTTTTACATAGCTCCATCTCCTAAGAGAAAGAAAGATAGAATACTGAAATTAGAAGATTTAGATTAATCACCTTACTTATAAAGATTTTGGACTTATTTCAACTATAATATATTATTAGTGACATATAATGCCGACTCATAGACCTTTTATCTTATGCATTTCCTTAGTTTGTTTTATGAAACGTGTAATTGATGAACATAAAGTACAGAGAAACGAAATTTGACGTTACTGATAACAAAATTGGAAAAATTAATATTAAATTATAATGATTCAGCCAGATGAAAATTTTAACAAAACTAAAATATAAATTTGAGAATGACTACTTTCCATCTGTTATCGCAATTAAGACAGGTAACAAATGCTGTCATAGGCTCATCAGCACTTCTCGTCTGCATTTGGTAATAACTACACTTCCTTTCTCCACATTTACCGCATCTAAACGCATCTGTCTCTGATAGAGTTTGGCCCGCACCTCTTGCTTTGAATATGTTGTCTTGTTTGATCAATTCATATTCTTTTTTCTTCTCTTCAGAAGCTAGATCCTAAAAGATTTTAAATCACAAAATACTGCAGGGTTAGAAGTAACCAAAGTTTCTACGGAGATGGTTTCGTTCAAAACATGCATTTTCAAATCTGGATTGCTTTTATCTTTAAGATTCAAATATAAACTTCTCAACTTTGCTTTATATTCTCCATTCACTGACTTGAAATCATTAAATAACTTTATCTCTATTTCTGATGCCTTTTTCATCACGGTTTCTCCCTCTAATTGATTAATTTTACATTTTACTTTCATCAGTATTAGTTGCTAATGCAGTATACAGCATTCCAATACACTTATCTCTCGATTTATCATCTGTAGTGATTATTTCTATTCTATCATCTTCATATTTCCTTTCTTTTATATCCAAGGAAGTAGAGCGAAAAGGAGGATGAGAAAAGAGAGAATTCGTGCTATCTTGTTTTTCTACTTTTACCGAAGGTTCTGGTTCTTGTTTTATATCTTTTTCTTTAGTAGCATCTTTACTTTCTGACTTTTTTGCGCTTTTAGCACTTATTACATCGTTTTTCCATTTCTCAATTACCTCTTTAGATAAATTAGAAGTTTCTGTATCTTTACCATGTCTCAATTTTCCTATCATTAAACCAATACCAGTTTTCTATAAAAGATTATAAAGATGAAATACTTTTAGATCTTGTTCATTTACAACCAATTTCTTAGCTCTTTCAAGTATCGTTTTTATTGTCTACGAAATTTATTTTATAAATTACTTCTTGGTCATCATCAGTTATGGCCTCATTTAACTCTTCTTTCATCTTTCCAAGATCAGATATTACATTGTTAGGCATTTTAAAAATTTTGAGATCAGGCATTCAAATTGACGTAGTAAATGAAATCGATCAATTAGATGAGCTGATTGTATACAAAACCTCACAAAAATATATTTTGATCATAATTTATAATTTAGACAATACTTTTTATAAACTATGAAACATTTTTGAGTATTTAGTGTCCTGTCAAGTTTATTGGATGGCGTTTAAATAAAAAACATTCGATGGACTCCTATATGGCACTTTATTTTCCTTCAGAGTAGTCCCTATTTTACTTATTAAATAATTGGTTGATTAAGAGTGAGAATAATCTAAATTCATTAAAAATTTGGTTGAATTAAGCAAAGAATCAAAAAGTGACTACTCTGAACGAAAATAAAGTGCCATATAAGCATATATCCTTTTAAGAATACAATAAATCCCTAAATTTTCTATTTTAATGGCTCAAAATCATGTTAAACTATCATTTACAAATTCGAAAATTTTACATGTTGATTAACAAATTTTCGAATGAAAACGATAGCAATAATAACTGGGGCAGTATAGTGAACTCAATTTAATATTAATAGAATAAAGGTATAGGAAAAGCTATAGTCAAATCTTTGTCTTTGAAACTAGCATCAAAGGGAATTAAATCAGTGGTCTATTTGACTTCAAGGAAAGAACAAGATGGCAAAGATGCAGTAAAAGAAATACACAACGAAATAAAAGATAAAATACAGGGTTTAGTTGAGATAGGATACTATAAGTTTGATTTAGCTGAAAATAAAGATTATGATGCTTTGAAAGATTTTTTATTGAAAGCACATGGTGGCTTTGATATTTTGATCAATAATGCAGGGATAGGTACATTTAATGCACAATAAAATTTTAGCTACAAAGGGAGATAAATTTGATGAAAATGTGGTGGAAGAAACTTTAAAGACAAATTATTATGACACCGCAGCGGTAAAATGCAATTGTTTATTTTTAGTTTACACTGAATCTTATGAAAATTATACGAAAACCTGGTCGTATAATTATCCTTTCTAGTATGGCAGGTAAGCTTTCTATTCTTTCTTCTGAACTTGCGAGTAAATTTTCTGACCCAAATCTTAATCTCGAAAAACTCGATGGATTAATGAAACAATTCTATGTAAAACATTCTTCAAACTTTATAGGAAGATGTAAAGGATGGCTCTTACAAAGAGAAAGGTTGGCCAAAGCGAGGTAATAACGAATATTTTTATTTATTAGCTTATGGTGTTTCAAAAGTTGGACTTACCGCCTTTGTCCATGTTTTATCTAGAGATCCTAACAATAAAGGGATTCTTTGTAGGGCATGCTGTCCTGGATATGTGGATACGGATATGACAAGCCACAAAGGTCATTTAACGCCAGGTATATATTCTATCTATAAATTGTAGAACAAGGTGCTGAAACTCCTGTATTTTTGGCAATTGAACCTGAAAGTGAGATTACCAAGCACAGTGAAATATATTGGACTAAGTGTAAACCTGCTAAATGGTGATGTAATTCGCTTATTTGCTTAAATTAAAGACTCAAAACCCTTTAAAATACAATCATTGAGTGCGAGTTGTTTTATTTAAATTATATACTACAATCAATGGTCTTCATAAGTATCTCCAGGACAATTATCTTTTATATCTTCCAAGGATTCATATTCAATACCGCACCATAAACAATAGCAATACTCAGATCTCAAATATTCAACTATTTCTCTGAGCTTTTTAAGAGGCTATAAAGATATAAATAGGTATTTACATTTTCCTCTTCAGCTTCATCAGAACTTTCGTCCTTTATTTCGTAATCGAATTCTTCAGTGTCTTGGCTTTTCTTTGATTTCACGTTCAAAGCGGATTTACTGTAAGAAAACCACATTTTATTGTCTTCAATGCCCTATTAATAATTAAAAATTATTATAAACGTTTCTCGAATCAAGTTGTTCACAAACCATTCTAGCAGAATTTAGATCTTTTTTGGTTTGTCTTTCGTTGTATTGAATTGCAACAATCTTTTCATAATTCATTTTATCGTATTCCATCTTTTGTTTTTTACTATCTAAATAAGCATTAAGTTTTTCTTTTTCTTCTCTTTCAACACCTATACCACTTTGACCTTCAAAATAAAACGATAATTAATACCTCGTTTTAGATTTAAAGCAATGGGTTCACTAATCCCTATATCTATTTTACCTAGACTAGTCCCTTCTCTAATAATATATTAAGATGATGTAAAAATACTTATAACCCATTTTTTGTAAAAGTTTAAAGCCTAGATTATCTTTCTGAATAGGATTTGTTAAAGCTTTTTCGCGATTCAGAACTTCTTTTAATTTTTTAGGCATATTATAGCCATCTTTTCTTTGTTGTGCTATCTCTAATTCTCGTTGTCTTTGGTAGCTTAATTGCTCTTTTTCGGTTTTCTTTTCTAGTTCTTCAAGGTTCATATTCATATAATCATCATCTGATTCCATGATAAAAAAAATTGAAAATGATTTTTGAAAATCCCAATTAACATTTATCAAACAATAATTTAAAAGGTGATTTATTTTCATTTGTATTCATCAAAATCGATCAAATATTTTTAGTTGACAATAAATATGGAAGGAAATTTTTGAAGAAAACATGATTTTTTGGTTGAAATAGTTGGAAATAAAATATCTAAATATCATTTGGTTGAAATATACGTAGAAATTTTTTATTTTTATCAACCAAAATAGCTTTTTGCATAATTATTAAAACTTTTCAACCATAATAATACATTTTCTTCAAGAATTTACTCATTTTATCAACCAAATACATTATAATTCCTTCAAAAATTTCCTTCCATATGGCACAAAATTTTTGAAGAAATCTTAATATTTTGGTTGAAATAAAAAATACATGTATTATTTGGTTGATAAATAAGTATAAGTTATATTTATTTATCAACCAAAGCAGGTTTTTATGTAATTATTGAAATTTTTCAACCAAAATAATAATGTTCTTTCGAGAATTATACTGAATTCTTCAACCAAAATGATTGGTTTCTTTTTAAAATTTTGTCCCATATGTTGCAGTCAAAGTGGATAATTTAGTCATTTTCGGAAATAACTGCCAAGCTTTAGTCAAAGTGGATAATGCATTTAACTTATTACCAAAAACCAAAAATACGACAAAAATAAACAAAAATTATTAATAAAATACATTTTATGTAATTTTAAACAACAAAATACACCGATAAATTGAATTTTTACAAAATAAAAATGCGAAAGAAAATCAAATATAAAATTTTCTAAAAAATGTTGTATCTCAACATTTATTACAATTTTGAGCAAAATAATTATTAATTAGATAATATAAGTTAATAAATATAGTTGATTTAATTATAATATCGTTTATTTGAGCAACTATTGCTACCGTGGCACTTAGAGTTGCACACTTTACTTCCTTTTCTGCAGTTGCATCTAGAGCTATCACATTTTCCCTTGCAATTACATCTATCGGTAAACTTGACCACCAACTAATGATTTTAACCTGGAACATTCTCTCAAAGAAATATAGTTATCTGGAACTGAATCTACACCTAAAATTTTTTCATTATAAATAGAAAATTGATTTTTTGGTAAAATCCATTTAAAATACCTTTATTTGTTCCAATTTTATAAAGATTGTATTCATTTACTTCCATTATAACATCTAAAATGTTAAGAAAGTCGGTTTCACCCTATCCAATTCTGGAATTTGTATCACCACATTATCACCTACATTAGCATCCACAAATTTATCTAATGACCGTTTTTTCATTTTTTCAGCCATCTATCTAGAGATCCAGTTCTATTTCTTTTTATATTATTTAACTTGATATTTACCGGTGTTTCGTCAGTAATATCAACCAAATTCTTATTTCCAATATTTTGATCTTTGTGTTTTAACATAGATCTACTACTTATACCGTATCTATTCTCTGTATGAACCGAATCATCTATTTGATCCTGTGAGTATATTGAAATTGGGGATTGACCTATTTTTGTCAATAAATCATATAATTCTTCTTCTCTTTCTACTTCTTTAAATTCTGGATTATTAACTAATGAAGTGCTTAATCCTACCTTTAATGGAATTCCAAAAATTGCTTCATATAGACTTCTTCCTATTGCTCTATGATACCTATTATTTTTCCCTAGTTGAATATATTTGAGTCCATAAGCCCAATTGATTGTTTTCTGGTCATTCATATAACATGTTAAAATACTTTCAATGTCTCTATTTGCTCTTGCAATAGAGCCTTGGGATTGACTATGCCTTGGTTTACCATGGACAATTGTTAATCCAGGCCAATATTTTGACATCAATTCCACGGTTTTGTTCTTGAACTCTCTTTGTTGGCGGTGTACAATATTGACGGGACTCCGAAAATACTAAATATTTCAACTAAATTTTCGGCAACTTCATTCGCATTTTTCAATTTTAGAGCCCTTAGTTGAACAAATTTCGTTAGATTGTCTTGATAAACCAGAATAAACTTAAATTCTCCATCGAGTTGACACTGCATATCGATTAGATCTACTTGAGCCCTACTGTTCATTTCTGTTGATATAATAGGAGACGTAACCAGTCCTTTTCTAACACTACTAGATTTTTTTGGCATGATTCACACAAATCTAAAAAGTACGAGATCTGTATATTGATTATGTTTTTGTATTTTTTATTAAGTTCTTTGTTCATAACATCTCTACCACAGTGTCCAGTTTTTATATGTCTTCATTTAATAACTTGTAAAGATCATCTTGTCTGGCATAATATAGAATATAGATTCTTTGTGTTTAATAAACACAAGTGATTGTAAGATTCCGTTTTTTAATAAACCATATTTCCTTTTCAATTTGGAATCATCTGGAGTAAGCCCTTTTCCACTTTTGTTTTCAATTTCTTTTAATCTCTGGATAATTCCATCATACCTTTCTTTGGAAAGAATAGATGAGTTATTACAATCTTTATATCTTGATTCTAACTTATTGTAAAACCTTTCTTTGTAAGTTTGTTCAATCATATTTTTTTATCAGACAGAAATTTTTTCTAGATAATGTTTTCAATAATAAAATCCTAATATATAATTGGTTAGAAAAGAAAAACTATAATAAATTCATTCCTCAAGAAAAAATACATGAAATACTCAAGACTATTAAAATTTAAAAGGTTTATATTATCTAATTAATAATTATTTTGCTCAAAATTGTAATAAATGTTGAGATACAACATTTTTTAGAAAATTNTTATATTATCTAATTAATAATTATTTTGCTCAAAATTGTAATAAATGTTGAGATACAACATTTTTTAGAAAATTTTATATTTGATTTTCTTTCGCATTTTTATTTTGTAAAAATTCAATTTATCGGTGTATTTTGTTGTTTAAAATTACATAAAATGTATTTTATTAATAATTTTTGTTTATTTTTGTCGTATTTTTGGTTTTTGGTAATAAGTTAAATGCATTATCCACTTTGACTAAAGCTTGGCAGTTATTTCCGAAAATGACTAAATTATCCACTTTGACTAAAGCTTGGCAGTTATTTCCGAAAATGACTAAATTATCCACTTTGACTGCAACAAATATAAATTTAATTATAAAATAAAACAATCATTTGGTTTCTTCTTTATAAACAGGAGCCTTAAATGAGAACGT